>CM035419.1:109883256-109905756 GCA_020310875.1 Ceratopteris richardii | reverse complement strand
TCTACTTGAGTTAACTCGAGTTAACTGGGACACTTGGCGCACATGTAGTTACATGGCCGACACATGGCTGGTTAGTATCCACCTGCCCAAGAAGGCAGTCCCCTGGAGAGAGCTATATATAGAGGCATTTGGTTGGGAGGCGAGTCATCTCTCTAGCAAGGAGGACAGAACCTGGGGAAATTGAGCTTTGGATCTAAAAGCTTATGAGCGTGCTGAAGCACCATCCGAAATTATTTCGGTGGGCAAGGAGGAGGTTGCAAAAGGTGGAGTCATTGTTGGTGTGCCCAGGGATGGGATTTGATCCCGCGACCTCTCAGATCCTGAGACTTTCCCTTAGCCAAGGAACCAAGCCGTCATCATGGCTATTGTTCGGCAGAGGAACATATTCTCATATTGATTATGGCGTTGCAGAGCCCACATGATTTCTAGTTATGCCCGACAACCACTCCGACGTAGAAATCCACAACTTCTAACAAGATAGCAAAAGAGCGGAATTGAGCTGTTAATCCCGAGCCAAGATTACTTGGATTATGGCTTCTTCTTGAGCTTCTGATTACCCCAACCGAATCCGATTGCATATCTTTGGTGAGCGAATCCGAAGACTGCCAAAGTTTTGGGAAAAGTTAGAAGGAAGTGGATTTGTCATACGAAGACTATGTAGCTGTGAGGATCAAGAGGACGAATCACTCTTCTAAAGATCAAGGGAAGGACGTAGCTCTATGTGGAGCTAAGTATTTTACAAATTATGTTTTCATTTTGATATTTGTTTTCTCGAATGCTTTCATTTAGGATGCATTAATTAGGACTAAAAACATAGTCCAATTATGATTATCGGAACATGAAAGCTAATTAGAGAACTAAACGGTATTGAAATGACACAAAAGTATGTAAAATACTTTTCCGTTTTAGGCATGCAATTGAAATTTCTATTTCCATTCATGCACAGAAAATGAAAAGATTATTTGTGCATAAAAGAATGTTTTATGCACATCAAGTTCACACTGCTTGGGAAAGGTAGTTAATTCTCCAGTTCACGCACTTGAATAAATACCTTTGGCCAGAATAGCAAGCAGGTTGTTTTTTGCATGGATGCTGGTTTGCATACCTAATAAGCTCAAGATTTGCTTAAGTTCATTTCACTTGCATGAACTCACATGCATTTGCACCCAAGAATGGGCATTTGCATACATGAACATGCATTTGCATGCAAGTAGATGCATGAGCATACGCATGATCTTTTGGTAAGTAGCTGAACACGTATACTTTCGTTTCTTTCTTTTTCTAACTGACTTAGCTAGGTGAAAAGAAAAAAGAAAATTACCTAGTTGCAAGGATCTTGACCATCATGCAACTAAGTATCTATTCTATTTGTTTTCCAAAAAGTGATACATAGGTACCACTTAGTAGGAGTCTTTGTGAGGAAAAGAAAGCATGTTGAAAGTAAGTATTCATAGAGCTACTTTCCAATGTGCATGCTCAGTCTAAGTTTGGGAAGAAACTTAGACATTCTTAGCAGCTAACGAGGATTTAGTTGTTTTTGGATGTTCATGTTCATGCATCCAAGTAAGGAAGTTTCTGTTGAAACTTGTAAAGTTCCAAAAAATTTTTAGGAGATTTAATACTTTAATATTCATCAAATATTGATGAATACCCGGCGGTCCTAGAGTGTTCACACACATCACTACCTAAATATATCAACAGAGACAACATAGTGTTAACAAGACATCTCAGTCAATAAAAACTTCCCTAAACAATTTCTTCATATGTGATATAGATCAAGGGATGAATATAGTAGACTTGTCATGGCTAGTAATCAAGAGAAGAACGAAGCCATCTCATTATAGCTTTCGGTCTGTGTTGCAGAGCCAAAGAGCGCACAAAGCAGAGAAAAAAGACGGGCCCCAAAATTTTTCCGATTTGGACCACCTATTTTTGTAACATATTCATTTTTGTAATATATTTCCCTTTGTAAAGGCACTAGAGGAGTCCTCTAGATGCATTCCCACAGAAGAATAGAAGCTTACCCATGTAAAATAGTAGAAAATTAGCTCTTAGTGAATAAAGTGCCGGTCACTTGTGTGAAAGGACCATTTTTAGGGCACCAGTATATAAGTCAAATGTGACTCTTTGTAAAAGACTTTTTGCCATTGTGAGAATAGAGAGCACAGAAATTCGAATTTGTGTCTTCTTCCCTCTTCATCTTCTTCTTCGTGAGCTTGTATGCATGTGTATCGCTTGGAAAGAGTGCTGGTGAGTGTGATCTATCCTTGAGAGTGTTTCTTTGCTATAGGAGAGGTGTGTGCGAAGTGTAGGAAGTGTTGAAGTGTAGGAAGTGTTGAAGTGTAGGAAAGTATTCCCGCGACTCAGTATTTCTGTCATAACTTGAAGTAGGAGCGTCCGAATTGAGCGAAACCACTGCCATTGGATGCGTCTTCTCGAGAGCTTCGAAACGCATATGCTATTCGCTATGTTTGGAGCTCGGAGCTAGGAGAAAAGTCCAAAATACCGACGGCTGCTACACCAAGTATCGTTTCACCTTGACCAACAGTTGAAGCTTGTTAGGATAAGTGTTTTCCTCATTTTCACTCTTGAGTAATTCATTTGCATTGACCATTACCCGATTGCATGTCTTCATACACTCGGTTAGGTTAGTATACTCTTCGGATTGATAAATTAAAAGCGTGTATCCCCACTATATGCACTTGTGAGGGGATTGAGGTACAGTCTCTCTCTCCGCAAGTCCCTAAGTTGAAGCTTAGGTCAACACACTTTTTGGCGCCGTTGCCGGGGAGTGACGAATCAAACCGAGGCATTCGTGTGATGGTAAGTAGCTTTTTTGCTTTGAAGAACTTGGAGGAGCGGAAATCTTCTCTTCTTTGGTAAGTCATTTCAGCCGCACTTGCTACTTCTCATTCTTGGAGTGTGTGTAGTGAGTTGATAGATTAGGGAAGTAAATAGAAGAGGTAGAATAGGAGAGAGTGGAGAGTAGAGTAGGCTTTAGGGTTGTTCAAGAATTTTCCTTTTTCTGTAAGCTAGGAATTCCAAAGTATAAAAGCCAAAAATTTTTCATTTTCAAGTTACTTGTTGAACAAGTATCGTGGAGAGCTGTGTCGAGTATCGTGAGAGTCCAGCGATCGTTTCGAGGAAAGCAAGCAATAGGGGAGAGTTCAGTGCAAAGAGTTGGACCAAAAGATCATGGGAGCTTCCAAGGTAAACTAAACCACCTATTTGCTCAAAAATTTTCAGCATTTCAACCTAGGAAAGGGAAAAGCGACCTGCGCTGAGTGTCGTTTGGGCCTTCAGGGGGTTAAAAGTCTTTCATTGATTGATACAGTGGGTGAGGGTAAGAGAGAAGAGCTAGGTGAGAAAGGGGGAAACTTTAAATCTCAAAAAACATCACAAAAATTTGAAAAAGGGTCAAGTATCGCTTTGCTCCTGCGGTCGAGTATCGTTTTACTCCTGCGGTTGAGTATCGCGATATTTCCCAGCGGTCGTAGATCGTTTCGTTAGAGATCGTTTCAGATAGAGATCGTAGATCGTTTCAGACAGAGATCGTCTCGTTAGAGATCGTTTCAGACAGAGGTCGTAGATCGTTTCGCTAGAGATCGTTTTGATCAGAGGTCAAAGGTCGAGTATCGTTTGTCACGAGTGTCGTCGGTCGTCGATCGTTTGGCGGAGATCGCGACACTTGTCAAAGATCGGTATCGTTTCCGTTAAGTATCGTCGATCGTTTCTAGTGAAGATCGCAGATCGTTTATATTCGAGTATCGTGTGTCGTCTAGTGAGAGATCGTGTGTCGTTTCAGCCCAAGTATCGCCGATCGTTTCTCTCAGAGATCGTCGGTCGTGTATCGCTTTTTGCCAGAGATCGTTTTGCTAGAGATCGTTTGGTCAAAGATCGTTTTCCAGCGATCGTTTTGATCAAGTATCGTTTAGACCCAAGTGTCGATTTCCAGCGATCGTTTTGATCAAGTATCGTTTGTGAGCGATCGTTTCAGTCAGAGGTCGTAGATCGTTTCATTGAAAGGTCGTGTATCGTTTCCGGTCAGAGATCGTTTAGGGAAAGGTCGTCTGTCAGCGATCGTTTTCTCCAAATATCGTTTGTCAGCGATCGTTTTCTCAGAGGTCGTGAGAGTCAAGTATCGTGACTTGAAATTTTCTTTCAGTCACATTCCAGCCTAAGCTTTCCCTAGACTTCTGAGCCTTAACTTAGAACTCTAGAGACTAAAGGTGGACCAGAATTGATCAGAGCTCTAAAGTGAATGAACCTGAGATCAGGAAGAACCCTAGGAAGCCGAAGAAGTGTAATTTCTTCCGTAGGGAGTGTTGCCGAACCAAGTAACCGTTCACACTATTCTGAGACCTCCAGTGAGTCAGAAGGAGAAATCCCCATGGCTTCAGAGGATATGCAAAACACTGTGCCCATGATTGGCCAAATGTCCATCATTGAGGGCGAATACAGAACTTCCTTAGAGTATGTGAACACTAACCTCAATGAGATCCCTATCTATTTGGATGGTCTAAACAGATCAGTGGCCAGACTGAGGAAGGCTTCAGAGGCCTACATAGTGCCAAGACCAGCAGTTAAGTACATAAGAGGACTGTACATGGATAAACAAGACATTCAATACATGGTCACAGAACACCCTGAAATCATTAATGAGCGTGGTGAGGAAAATAACACTTCAAGTTTAAATGGACATGGAACTGAGGAACAAGTAACTACTCCGAGAGGGAGATCAACAATTACTAAACTTTGGAGAGGAGACTTAGTTCCCCAAGATGACACTCTAATAGATGTATATTTGATCAATGGGATGGAGCACCTGCTCAGAGCCCATTCCTCTATTTGGGAAGCTGCTCCTAATCCAGTTACCATCTATGAGTTACAAGATCCTGAATTCCCCACCATCATCACATATTTGGACAAAGATCACAGAAGGTATTGGCCAGTCACTGAATTAGAGAGAGCTGAGCTGAAATATCAGAACATCCCAGTGTTCCCCCCAAGGGACCAAGCCACTACTTCACGGAACCCACATGGAACTTCTCAAAATGATTCAAGCCAACATTCGGGACAAACACAACAAACTCAACAAACTCAGATCCCTGTCAGACCACATGTTCAATTCGCAATGCCTGCCACTAATCCTAATTATCGGCCACAACCAGCCATTGACCCTAGACATGGAGTTCATGCTCCAGTCAGACCACAGGTAGTACGAGGACCAGGCATACCAATAGGAAGACCAAATTACCCTGTAATGCCGAGGCAACCTGAAACAGGAAGGAGACTAAGGCCGATTCAAGTAGCCAAATGCATGAGAAATCATTATGATGGCTCGAGTGAACCCTATAATCACATAGCAGAATTTAAACAAGTAGTTAGAGCCGAGCAGGTAGATGACTTCATGATTCAATATGAGTCCTTTGGCCTTACCCTGTCAGACACAGCCCTGGCCTGGTTTCAGCCATTGGATCCAAATACCTTCCAGAACATGGATCAAGTGTATCAAGAAATGATTGAAGAATTTACCAAGTCTGGAATCAAGAACAATTCTTCGTCATTAATCCACAGCTTCAAACAAGCTCCGACTGAGTCAGTCAGATTGGCTGCCAGGAGATTCAAGCAGTATGTGGATAGATGTCCCGTAGAAGAGAGACCAACACAAAACAAGATGGTATCATTGTTTTTAGAAGGACTATTGAACGGAACCTTGAGGTCATTAGTGTATGTGAAGAGAGTTCAAACTTTGCAGGAGTGTATGAAGGAATGTATAGACTTAGAGGATAACCTTGCAGAAGACTTGAAAATACCCCAAGGTAGTGTGAAAAGTGAAGAGTCATCAAATAGCACATCAAACCCTACAAACAACATAGAGGAAATTGCCGACTTGCTAGCAAAAAAACTGAATATGCAAGGACAGAGGAATTATCCCACCAATCCTATGAGAATGCCTATGCTTAGAAGATGTATGCAGTGCGGAGGAGATCATCCTTCTCACTTGTGTACTAGGGGAGTAGTCCCACCACCTGCCTATGCTCCTCATAGACCCTCTGTTCCCGGACCACTACAGTATTGCAGTATAGAGCAGAGGTACACAAACCATAGCACCGAGAACTGCCCTTACAATAGGCAAGCCAGACCCACCCAGCCTTATGTGAGACCATATGGATATCCGCAGAACCAGCAGGGAGGAGAAGCTTTTAGATATCCCTCATATCAGCCGCAGGCACCAATACCACGACCATACACATACCAGGGATATACACAGCCTCAACCAGTGCTAGGACAACAACCGCCCCACCCTGAGAACGTTGTCCCAGTTAAGATAGCGCAGCCAGAGGAAAACTTAGAAAGGGCCATAGTGCCAGCTACACCTTTGACTAGTAGTGAACCATATGACTCATTTTACGAACCTAGTCAAGGAACATACCCAGGTTATGAGAGCTCAACAATGGAATATGGGCAACAATACGACCCATATGCTTATGGCATAGAGACACCAGAGAGTTCATACAGCTACGAGCAAGATTATGTACCATTAATGTATACAGCTCCTAGAGCAACCATGCCACCTCGACCAATGAATAGACCGCCTGTACCTAGAGGACCATGCTACAGGTGTGGAGGTGACCACTATATTAGAGAATGTACATTGCCAAACCCACCACCACCACAACGAATTTGGGAAGGTTACTGTAGCGATTGTGGAAAGGAACATCTTTTTAGAGATTGTCCTAAGAACCCAAACAAAGTCACATCTAACGTACAGATTAACGTGATAGAAGTAATTGAATCGTCAGGGAGTGACAAAGAGTACACTATACCATTAAAAGCCATAACAAGAGCAAAGGCTAGAGAAAACCCTGATAAAACCGAAGGAAATAATCAAAGTGACAAAGAGGGAAATACACCCATCCCTCACAGAGTAGAAGACTCCGAAGGACCAGAAAAAAGTATCGCCAGTAAACGATCCCAAAGATGGAAGCAAAGGAGAGACAGGATAAAAGAAAAAAAGTTATTGCAAAAGAAGGAAAATGAAAAGAGTAAACAGAAATCAATAGAAGAAGCACAAGTGGAAGAAGAAAATAAAATGGAGGAAGAAAAGAAGGAGGTAGGATCGGTATTAGCAGACCCAATGCCTGAAGATTTAGCTATGTGGATTCAGGCATACAAAGCGAGAATAAAAGCAGGACCTACCATAGAACAACATGAGAGAGAGTATCCGAGAGGCGACTTAGAGAAAGAAAGATTGGAAATCTGCAAAAAATTAATAGAAGTTGCCCAACAAACATTAGAAAAACCCGCATCACCTTTACCAAACAACCGAATTTGCGAAGAAAAATTCCAAGAGTGCCTAAATAACCAGGAAAAGCCTAATGTAAATAGACCTCTGGATGATGAACTTGGTATTGAGAGAAAGGAAGGATCCATAGTCCCTGAAACAGAAGGAGAGTGGACTAAGGATTTATGGGCGCGAGTTCAAGAGGACAAATGGAAAAAGGTGGAAGGAATGGAACCGCCCTTTGAAGAATTAGAAGCAGAAAACGAAATAGAAGATTCAATACCTGAACTTAATTCCGAAGAAATTTTTCCAACGGATGCAAGTGACAAAGAAGCCGAAGACGATGTAAAGGAACTACCTAATTACACCGGGGAATACGAGCACAACTCAGAATTGTATCGCATTCCATCAATACAGAGACGAGAAACGAATCCATCAGTTCAAACATCGGAGATCATGCAACGCCTTAGAGAAGTGAAAATCCCATGTACCTTAACATTCGAGGAATTGTTAAAGGTAAAACCACATCTAAAAGAAAAATTGATCAATCAGTGGGAAGTCAAGGAAGAAAAGAAGGAGGTAGATGACGAAGTGAAAACAGTGAGAATTCCAGTGGATAAAGTAGGAGACTTTAGTGAAGGGGACGAAGGAAATACATGTCTACCAATCACCTATAGGGGTTACACAACCAAAGCCATATTAGATTCAGGAGCTGGCATTGGCATTGCTACCAAAGAAATTTGGGAGAAATGGGGAAAACCGGCATTGAGACCAACACGTATGAAAATTCAGATGGCCGATGGACATACGAAAAGACCCCTAGGATTGTTGGAACGAGTAATCTTCACTACGTGTGGAGTGGAATTCGAACATACTTTAGCAATTTGTCACTTTGAAAGGCCGAGCAACTATGAAATGATCTTGGGAAGGCCATTCATGAGACAGCTAAAGGTCGTACAAGATTGGGGAAAAGATGCAGTGTACCTACAACACGCAGGAGTCACCACTAGGATCAACCTACATACGTACGCATATCAAGATGTACCACCTCTGCAATGGAATCAAGTCCATAAAGAGGAAGACGATCAATCGATTCATAGCGCAGGCTCTAGTGACCAATCCTGGATGAACGAGGACACTCATCTATGGATATGCCAAGCTGCAAAAAAGGAAGAAGAGAGAAGAAAAAGTTGGCACCAGAAACAAGGTATAGTGAGATCGGTACAAGATCCAGCTTATATGCCACAAGTATTTCAAGACGAAGAATTCGAACCTCATGGTTGGATGGAAATCTTAGCCACCCTCGATGTTTGTGTAAACGAAGAAGTGGTAACTATGAACGAATGTATTGACGAGGAGGGTTATGACATTAGTTTGTATATGGTAGTCCTTCAGGAGGCAGAAGAAGGAGAAGTAATTGAGAAAGACTGGAAGGAGGACTACGAGAGCATTGAAATGGAACCAGAACCTATGGATCTAGGGATGAGTACCACCAACATGGATATCACTGCCAATGAACAACATGAGGATCTCACACAAAAGGAAGAATTAGAAGTTGAAAGGGAGTTAGAAGATGAAGATAATAAGCTTCAAGACCAATTTGAGGTACCAGCTCATTTCAAAAAATATGAAGTGGAAGAGAGGAAGATTGCTATTCAAATGCCTAAAAGAGAGGCACAACCGGGAATAGCATATGATAATAAAGAGCAAACCAAAAAAATAGTTGTAACCATGGAAGGAGGAGAGGAACGATGTACTTTCATAGGACAGGATGTCTCAGCGGAAGAAGAGCGAGAGTTAATTCAACTCATAAGAGAATACCGGGATGTCTTCGCTTGGACTTATAAGGATTTAAAAGGAGTAGACCCATCTATATGTGCGCATAGAATCCCCATGACATCCGAAGCCAAACCTTCCAAACAGAGACCTTATACTTATAATGAGGTGTATTCAGCCAAGATAAAAGAAGAAATAGATAAGTTGTTGGATGCTGGATTCATATACGAGATAGAACACACAGAATGGGTATCGCCATTAGTGGTAGTGCCCAAGAAAAATGGAAAATTGAGAGTGTGCATAAATCTGAAGAAGGTGAATGCAGCCACTATACGTGATAGCTACCCATTACCGATTACGGATCATCTATTGGAGAGGGTAGCAGGTAAAGAGGTCTATAGCTTCCTAGATGGTTTCTCTGGATACAATCAGGTGGCTATTGCGACTGAGGACCAACATAAGACAGCATTTGCCACTGAATGGGGTGTGTATGCATTCAGAGTGATGCCCTTTGGACTCACTAATGCACCGGCTACCTTCCAACGATTAATGTGTCACGTGTTCAAGGAATTTTTGAAAAAAAGCATGGAAGTGTATGTAGATGATCTTTGCACGTACTCCAATCAAAGACCCTATCACATACCGGAATTAAGGAAGATATTCAACAAATGTAGGCAGTATAGAGTCTGCTTAAACCCAGAAAAATGTGTCTTCATGGTAAGACAAGGAAAAATACTAGGACACATAGTCTCAAGAAATGGGATATCTACGGATGAGGACAAGATTAAAGTCATATTGGACTTACCAAGACCCAAAAATGTAAAGGAAGTACAAGCCTTTATGGGACATTGTGGATATTACCGTAGGTTTATTCACATGTATGCCATAATAGCCAAGCCCTTATACGGTCTATTGACTCAGTTCACTTGGACAGACGAGTGTGAGAAGGCCTTCAACGAGCTTAAAAAGAGGCTGAGTACAGCCCCAATTCTAAAATCACCCAACTGGAACAAGCCTTTTCATATTCATGTTGATGCTTCGAACTATGCAATTGGATGTATCCTAGCTCAACCGGCTGATGAAGGAAAGCTTGACCATCCAATCGCTTATGCGAGTAGACAATTAAATCAAGCCGAAAGAAATTACACGACTACAGAAAGAGAGGGCTTAGGAATGGTTTATGCAGTAAAGAAGTTTAGACATTACCTCTTAGCCAACAAATTCAAATTCTTCATAGACCATCAAGCTTTGTTGTATTTAGTCAATAAACCTTGTAGCACGGGAAGGTTGGTACGATGGTTCTTGCTACTAATGGAGTTTGACTTTGAGGTGATAGTCAAAAAAGGGAACACACATGTGAGAGCAGACCACCTTTCTAGGTTAAAACACGGAGAGCCACCTAGCGGAGTTCCTGATGATTTGCCAGACACCTATCTTTTCAACCTGGAAGTATGTCCTCAGTGGGCAGAAAAGTTGATCCCTATACTTACACATGGACCTAAAGATGGGATCACGCCAAACCGAAAGCAAGATCTTTGGAGGACTAAAAACCTTCACATTATTGCTGGAAGTTTATACCACCAGGATTCAAGCGGACTACTGATGAGATGCGTGGAAGAAGATGAACAAAAAATGTGGCTTCAGAAAGCACACATAAATCAATGGAACACTCACTTGAACGCAATTGGAACATGGCAAACACTCAAGAGATTTGGCATATATTGGCCAACCATGCAACGAGATGCACATCATTATGTGTCAACCTGTCAAAGCTGTCAAGAACAAACCCCAGATGAGAACTCTACGTTATGCTATTCAACAATAGCACCAAGGTGGAGCATGCCTTTAGTAAAGTTCTTGAAAACTCGAGAGTACCTTGATGGAGCTACCCTAGCAAGAAAACGTGCTCTTGAAGAATAGAGCAAGGATTACGTCATCATAGGAAAACAACTCTTTAAACGCGGGAAGGATAACCAGCTAAGATTGTGCATTCATGAAAAGGAATATCTCTCTGTATTAGAAATGGCACATGCAGGAGCTGCGGGAGGACATTTCTCAGCAGACAGAACGGTCAAGATGATTCTCTTTGCAGGCTTGTGGTGGCCAACTCTACATATGGATGCGGAGACATATGTGAGAAGCTGCAAAACATGCCAGAGAGCAAAATATCCCATTAGAAGAGATGACATGCCTTTAAGACCCATGGTTTGTGTGAGAGCATTTACCAAGTGGGGAATTGACTTCATAGGACCTATCAATCCACCTGCGAAAGGATCTCATGCTGAGTACATCATAGTAGCCACCGACTACTTGACTAAGTGGGTAGAAGCAAAAGCCACTAGAAAGAATGATGCTCAAACCACAGCAAAATTTGAGCACATATTCACACGCTTTGGACTACCGATCGAGATAGTGAGTGATCGAGGAACGCATTTCTTAAACGAAGTCATTGAATCGCTAATGAATGAATTCTTAGTGATTCATAAAAAATCAGCCCCATACCACCCTCAAGCTAATGGGCAAGCTGAAAGTTCCAACAAGGTACTCTGTACTGTATTGACAAAGATTGTCAATAATGGAAGGTCAGATTGGGACAAACAATTGCATCACGCAATTTGGGCCTTCCGTGTGGCATATAAAACGGCCATTGGAACTACACCTTTCAACCTAGTGTACGGGCAAAATGCCATTTTGCCAATCGACTTCTTGGTACCTACATTGAAAGTGGCCCAGCAATATGAGTGGAACGGTCATGAATTATCTCAGCAATTAGATCAGATTGAAAAGCTGCACGAAACTAGATTGCAAGCGGTAGCGGGCATTTATGCCGCCAAACGGAGACAAAAGGCTTATTATGATGCACATATAAAAGACAAGGGACTGAAAGAAGGCGATTTAGTCTTAGTATACACCCTCAAACAGCATGCAAAGAAACTACAGAAACGTGGATATGGACCTATGATCATAAATCAAATCTCCACTAGTGGTGCAGTCAATCTCGCCACACTAGACGGAGATATTCTTCCCAACTACATCAGTGGATGCCGAGTGAAAAGATTCATGGAGCCTCTAACGGATCAAATGCTTGCACGACTCTTAGGAGCTCAGAGTAGAAAAAAGGAAGAAGAACGCATACGAGAAGAAGCTAGACAGGAAGCCCTAGAACGTATCAGAAAACGGAAAGAGTGGATGAGAGAAAGAGACGAGAGATATCGAGTAGGAGAAGAACTTATCCCTATGGCTAATTTTAGAGCCACGGAAAACTCACGACAACAAAGAAGACAGCCTTATTTGAATCTGGGAGCAGGACGAAAAGAGTACCACTTAGTGGATGCTCTCATAGACACAGGAGCAGCAATAAGTTGCATTAGATTTTCCTTGTCTCAGAGACTTAAAGAGGAGATACGCCCATCGAAGGCACAGCTAATTGGAATAGGAGGAAAAGTCACTCAATGCATAGGAGAGATAACCTTACCTCTACATATGGGCAACAACACTATGGAGCAGAAACTCTTAGTGTGTCAGGACCAAGATCTGCTTGAAGATGTGGTGTTAGGACAAGACTGGATCTATGAATATGAGGTAACCATTCAATTGGCTTTAGGATACATATCTGCCAGAATAGGACCTCGTGAAGTATTTAGTTTGCTAGACGAACGACCACCCAAAGCTGCTATTATAGAGCCAGAAGTTCATCCTAATGAACAAAGTCATGATTGTAAGTTCACTAGCAATATAGGAACCCCATCGTCAAGTACTTCATGTGAAAATACTGTGAGTCCTGTGTGCACTCCATCCTTGAGCATAGAGAGTCACGAGAGTACACAAGAACATGAGATCAAGCCCACTGAATCACAAGGCACAAGAGAGAATATTCCTCTGCAAGAATTGAAGTCTACACCTGTGAGAGTGTACCCCATTCCACATTCTACACTAGCTTGGATAAGAAAGGACCAAAAGAAGGCCTATCTTCAGCAACAAACAAGTCTTCAACATCAGCATGTCCAATCTAAGAAGCAGACAAAAAATTTCGAACACTTCAGGCAACTACGACTCAATAGCATATGGATCCTAAAAAAGCTGATAACTGCACAACCTGATCGACCAATAATATGGGTTCCAAAGTCATGCATCCAAAGGACAACTATCCCAAGCAAGGAGCAACATCGAAAGGGCTATCATACTCAACAGGGTCAACAGGCACATCAGACGAGAAAGAGGACATATTGGAGGAAGAAGGAATCTCCAAATGCAATACAAACCGACTTGAGATTCCCAAAACAGAATCAGAAGACATACAGCCGAAAACGAACAGCATTCATCAAGAAGGTGGAGAATACAGTACGTCGCACCCAAGTGAAGCAAATATGGGTGCCGAAAGACAAGACAAGCTGCATACATCAAGCAACTACTTCCAATTGCACACATGAGGAGTTGTCACGATCCAGAGTAAGCATGATAGGGCCACATTACAAGGCCAAGCATTCGGCACGTCCTTCTTCTATTTTCGGATAGTCATGCACATTTTCCCTTTGGAAATAGGAGAGCACTTGTACATACTTAAAAATATTACTCCAAAAAATTTCACTAACCGCTTCGGCTATGTACTAACTTTTTATGTTTTCTTTTCAGCAAAAAAATATAAAAATACATGAAAAAAATTTAGGTATTACCTTTCTCACACCCACGGGAAAGGGACGGCACCATGCACTCGGAGCAACAGCGGATTATTAATCAACATATGGAGGAGGATTTATGAAAAACATATGGATACTAATTCATCCTCTATATTGAGTGCAGATGACATCTTCGGACTCAGAAGCTACACAACAGGAAGAGGAACTACTTCTTCCATTGGGGTCAATAACCAAGGTCAGAGGACATTGGTTTCGAGATGACCAACCTATCTCGGAACTTCTCTTTATGGCAACCATCAAGATTATGGACAGGGATCACTATTTCCCAATCATGTCACAAGATTTCAAGACCATAATACAAGGGTTACCACATATCGAGGAAGTATGGACTCAAGCTGGAATTGAAGCATTTTTGAAAATACCTATATGCGTGCCAGACTTCCAAAGATGTACGCAAGTGATGAATACCATGCAGCCTGCTGCTACAAAGATTTCGGTTCCAGAAGCAAAGGTTTTGGACAAGGTAGGCACTTGGAAGACAATTCAATTCACTCATGAATTGATCAATAAGGCCTATGGATGGAATCAAGAAGGCATTACCAATGTCAAAGAGGAATGCCATGACCCCAAGAAAAGATCATTCCTGGAGATTAACAGAGTAGATATTGAAGATGCGGTACGTTTGGTACATCAACACTTTTGTTTTCCTGGCATGAACAGATACACTGCACCTCAGAAGATAGTAGTCCAGTTACTCTCCCATGCCATGAGACAGATAGGAAACAAAGTGAATCTCACAGGTTACGTACAAGAACGATTATTTGAAGCTCAGAAGAAATGGGGGCAAAAGAAGTTCCTGAACGGTGGTTCAGCTTTGACTTTATTGATATATGAAGCTCTGGATATGAAACACTGCTTACGAGAGATGCCGACAGCAGAAGGGCTAGCAAGGTATGCAAAATCAGCTTCGGTCCCTAAAAAGAAGAAAACCGTAATTGTGGTTGAAGAGGCTGGAACCAGCACACAGAAACCCATGAGGGGTACGAAACGCTTGCGAGAAGAGGAAGCTCAAGCAACACCTCAGTCTAAGAGAACGCACCTCTTGCCTAAGATCACGATAGCTCAAATGCCGATTTCAAAAAGAGATCTGTCTGCTGCCCTCGAGCAAACACACCAGTATATGCAAGGGCAGGTGAATCTAAATGTCCAAGGACATCAATATAGACAAGCAAGTCAAGTTCAGCAAAAAGAGAGTACCGAAAAGACTCCAAAACAACCTGGAAGATACCAAGAATTGGGCATTGATGACTCGAGTACGAATACGGAATCCAGTCCTGAGAAAGACACGCTAGATACTGATATCAGGACAGAAACATATGAAGAAGAAGGACAAGAAATTGATCAAGTGGACGTGACACCGGACAACCAAAAGGAAACAAAAAAGAAGGTGGATGATGCTCAGGAACAGGAGCACGTCATTCAATTGAATGACACTACTAAAATAAGCATCAAGGAAGACACAACTACTGGGGTTACACATGTCAAAATACCTATTAAAGAGGACGAACAAACCCCAGTGAATACGGAAAAGGGAGAGGTCCCACAAAAAGAACAAACAATAATCGAGGTGCCTGATGACACACCTCAAGGACAGGATGAAAACATGAGGGCCGAGCCAAGGATTCAACTTCAAATCAGGCAGCCCCATGATACCACATTACACATCGCTCGAGGCAAAGACGTGACTATCGGAGAAGAACCCACAATACCTAAAACATGGCTTAATGTAGATGTCACGCAGTTAAAACCGGTAGTAAAGCAAATGATCCAGACAGCCATGGATACGCAACAACAAATGATGGACATAGATGCAGACTACGACAAAGCAATGAAAGAAAAGAATCAATTTCAAGTTATGAGTGAACAGTTGTCTGCACAACTAATTCAGGTACAAAAAGAGATAGCCACCAAAAGCACTGAGCTGTTAGAAACACAAACGCAATATGAATCATTAAGCACTCAGCATCATCAACTGCGAAACCAGCTCGAGGATCTACAGAAAGTATATGATGCTACTGTAGCAGAAAAAGAAAGAATGAAGACCAGAAGCACTCTACTAGAAACACAACTGAAGTTATATCTGGACGAGAATGATACTTTACGGAACAGAAATAAAGAGTTGATGAAATCATTGTTATATGACCAGCCAATAAAGCAACAGGAATCAACTGAAAGTAAAGAAGATGAATTAAGAGATCAACTCGCACAATATGAAGCTTTGCTAAAACAAGAGCGTGCAGTAAGAGAAGAAGAAGAACGTAAGCACAATCAGGAAATAAGTGAGCTCAAGAGGCAGCTGAATTCAGCACAGGCAAAACTGGTACAGAGCTACAGTGAAAACATGGATCACGTAGCTGACATAGGTAAAGAGCTCCTAGCCACCAAAGAAAAACTCGGGGAAGCCATACAGCAGATAAAGGAAAAAGATGACTGCATTGAAGAGCTAAAAAATCCGCAGAAGGGCAAAGAACCGATCGGGACATCAGTAGTGCCAGAAACAGAACATCCTACTGACGAGGTAGAGGTAAGCCCTCTATCTCAACCGATCTATCATTCTCCAATGCATGAGCAGATGGCGGATATGCATGATGATCATCCAATGCCATACACTGCAGAAATAAGTCAGAAGGAACGGGCACTAGTGGTGTCCCGATTGACGGAAAATTTTGAGAATGAAGTCATCAAGGTCATGAAGGAAGCAAAAATCAAAGGTAAAGACTTGGAAAAGATCATAAAGCCTTTCAACATTCCATATGGACTGTTGAAAGAGAAAACAAGGCAATATATAAAGAAAATTACACACAAAAGTCCAGATGAGCAGCTTAATTTCAAGACTGACACCTTCATGTACACTCAAGCACAGTTCGAAGCTGCACAGCCGGTGTGGAGGAGAAAATTTTTGGAGAAGCATCCCACACTACGGGTGCACTGGGAAGCCGCACCTCATTTATTACAGGTAAACCCTTCATTTTGTCCAATACCACGAAGAAGGGATACCAAAGAATTTTTGGATTTACAACGAAGCGGCACTATTAATAAACAGTGGCTAAACTATCCGATGTTACCTAGCCCGCCACATAACTATTTGCCAACAGAAGATTATATGATCAAAACAATAGAATTTTGGCTTCAAAACTATGCGACTGACCAGATTTAGCAGTTAAGATGACAAATAAAATACTTAGTATGCTACTTACAGTTTTGAAGGTCTTCAAACATGCAGCGTATACATTTCTGAACTTCATCGGCATTAATCAAGGCACAGATATACTCATTTTTGATCTATCAGTAATGCCGAGCCGCCCCACAATAATGGCATATTATTCTAGACTCATGTTTTTGCCAAGTCCGTATATGCAAACATTTGAAGAAGCATTTTTTACAGGATTTTTTGAAATAGATTCAGAGATATTTTTGAAGATGTCATCAAATCTGAATGCCAGACTCGCGGCATACGAATTAAGCTTCTTCGCAGACCACAGACAACCGCCCAACGATGGGGTCAAAGCTGAACAATGGAAACATATCATGATACGTGAAGCCAATCTGCTAAATGACACAGAGCAACAAGTATACAGAACATATGCCCGGCGCTTATCAAAGCCTGTCGGGGACGACAGAGTTCAGGAGGGGGGCAGTGTTGAGGGCGAGACGAGTAAGAAGAGGAAAAAAAGAAAGCAACGAAAGAAACAGCTTCACTAAAAGGCAAATTTGAAGATAGATAAATGTAAAGATACATCTCTGCAGGAAGCCCCGCAGGGGCGCAACACCCATCTCTGCACAAAGCCCCGTAGGGGCACGCACCAGGCTACAAAGCTAAACCCCGGGGTCCAGAGGAGTGGATTTTTCAAACATCAGAGTAGGACCAAAAGTTAGAAAGGGGTAGAGGCTGAAAAGTTGAAGAGGGTGACTAAGAATAGCACATTCCTAGTCACTGGTGGCGTGCGTGGCAACCCAAGTCAACAGGCAAGATAATTACATCAGGCTCTCGAGTAGTAGAGCTTGAATCAAGAAGGCCATCGAATCTGCATGTCTGTTTAACTGCAGACAATACTGACCACAGGGCGCGTGCGCGAAGCAAAGTCTGTCAAAGGAAGCGAAGTCTGTCAAGGGACGACAGAGGCGAAGAGGGGGAGAGTGTTGCAGAGCCAAAGAGCGCACAAAGCAGAGAAAAAAGACGGGCCCCAAAATTTTTCCGATTTGGACCACCTATTTTTGTAACATATTCATTTTTGTAATATATTTCCCTTTGTAAAGGCACTAGAGGAGTCCTCTAGATGCATTCCCACAGAAGAATAGAAGCTTACCCATGTAAAATAGTAGAAAATTAGCTCTTAGTGAATAAAGTGCCGGTCACTTGTGTGAAAGGACCATTTTTAGGGCACCAGTATATAAGTCAAATGTGACTCTTTGTAAAAGACTTTTTGCCATTGTGAGAATAGAGAGCACAGAAATTCGAATTTGTGTCTTCTTCCCTCTTCATCTTCTTCTTCGTGAGCTTGTATGCATGTGTATCGCTTGGAAAGAGTGCTGGTGAGTGTGATCTATCCTTGAGAGTGTTTCTTTGCTATAGGAGAGGTGTGTGCGAGGTGTAGGAAGTGCTGAAGTGTAGGAAAGTATTCCCGCGACTCAGTATTTCTGTCATAACTTGAAGTAGGAGCGTCGGAATTGAGCGAAACCACTGCCATTGGATGCGCCTTCTCGAGAGCTTCGAAACGCATATGCTATTCGCTATGTTTGGAGCTTGGAGCTAGGAGAAAAGTCCAAAATACCGACGGCTGCTGCACCAAGTATCGTTTCGCCTTGACCAACAGTTGAAGCTTGTTAGGATAAGTGTTTTCCTCATTTTCACTCTTGAGTAATTCATTTGCATTGACCATTACCCGATTGCATGTCTTCATACACTCGGTTAGGTTAGTATACTCTTCGGATTGATAAATTAAAAGCGTGTATCCCCACTATATGCACTTGTGAGGGGATTGAGGTACAGTCTCTCTCTCCGCAAGTCCCTAAGTTGAAGCTTAGGTCAACAGTCTGCGTACCTATAATTGTGGGATTGTATATTTATTTGAAAGCACATAATAGGCCTTCAGATGCTCTTCTTTGGCATTTAGCACCTACATTGTTTTACTTCAGAGATCATGTGAAGCTTTGCTATGCATGTGAATTAGTGCAGAGAACTAACTTCAGAGATTGGGTTATGTACCGTATTGTAATGCACCATTGTATATGTACAATGTTCTTAATCACATCTAGAATGTTAGTTATTACACCCAGTAGCCTTGACTCAGAGTTGTTGGGACAAGTAGTCTGCTTTCAGAATATGAAAGAGCAAGAATAAGTTAAAAGAAAAATACACAAATATGATCTAAATCCTCATCATAATAAGATAAGCTTCAAATATGAAAGGGAATCGGGGCTGTCCTAAAATCAACGCTCCATAGATTCACAAAGGAAAGCATTGGAACTTGTATCATGAATGTTAGGACTCATAAAGTTAACGCAAAGAGTAATCATACCGTTGATAATTATTCTTCAATGACTAGAACGAAATGCAAAATTCTCCAACAAAAATCAGCTTTTTGTGTTTTGATTCGCCTTCTGTTCTGGAATGTGCTTGCAAATTAAACAGAAAGCAACAAAAATTCTCCGTCCTCTTCTCAGCTAGGAGCCAAAGGGGATAGCAAAATCTGCTTACTACAAATCATCACCATAATGCTGCCCAAATTCTCTCCTATCATTATAAAACAGGTCAACTTGTCTTCACAAAAAATTATCTGTCATTTGACAGGAGATGTTTGGAAGAAATCTGTCATATGACAAGCATAAATATTTTTTCCCTGTCATATGTGAGGTTGTGCTACCCGTGAATTTTAGGCCCTGACGTGCATGTGCCAAAGCTATCAGAAAGACTTACGAGATATCACTAATATGTTTGTAGGAGCTATCATTCCCAAACTCAATTGGGGCTTCAGATAACATAAGGGCTTGGTGGCAGGCCTTAAATTTGATGCCCCAATGGGCATCAAATGCATTCGAGGGCATCCTTTGATGCCCATATAGAGTTCGTATATGTCTCTCATTCAGGGAAAAAAAGATGGGCGAATTTTAGCACAATGGCGAATTTTTATTAAAGATTCAAAAAATTTTGGCTATTCCTCTTAATGACCAAATAATAAAAATAGCCCTTTTAATTAAACTTCAAATTTCATCGGGAACCCCTCTTCGCCCTCATTTGATTTATTATTTTCACTTCATGGTAACTATTTCGCCCATGAGGATTTGAGAGTAAACCCATACGCACGAGGTTTCGCCCTCTCAGGAACCTAAGCATGGCGTTTTGGGGAGCAGAACAACACCGTTCAGATCATATCATCAATGCATCATGGCGATTCAGATTAAGGAGCAAAAGGATTCTAAATGGTTAACATATAATGAGGAGAAGTCCTCAATTTGTGGCCTGTTCCCTCAAGGGAAGCGAACGCTGTTGTGAGAATCGACGATGACTAACTAGAAGAACCCTCTGTCCATTCTGTCAAAGGATCTCTCACAAACTACAATAGCGGCTGTTAGCTTTATGGAAAAGAATTTGAAGTTAGCTATTAAAAGTGATTGGACAGAGAGCAAAAGATGTGCAGCTGAGGGGTCTAGTCTCGTTTTTGTTTATGGGTGGTAATTTGGAGGGCGAACAACACTAAAAGATAGAGGGTCTTCACAAGACGATCTCTGCAAGTGCAGCTATTGATAGCAGTGGAAGTAAGGGAGGTGAGTCACATCTACTTCGACTAGAGGCATATAGAGATAGGGACAACTTCAACATGGAGGTGAAGAGAACAAAAAATAGAGAGTCCTGTCCTTCAAAGTAATCTAGAGCAACAAGATTTTGAAGAGGGTAATCTTTCATTTCTTATGGAAAAAGTATTGGAATCGGGGCTTTTAACCTTGCTCTTTGATTTTTCCAGGTCCAAGGGTAAAAGAATAAGGTGTAGAAGATAGTAGCCACATGAAGAATTTGGGGAGAAGCGAAATCCATAGTGGTAGTAAAAAAAGGAAGGTAACACACTGTGGGGATCTCTCTTGCTGGAATGAGAGGAGAGTTTACTGTTGCTAAACATATGTTCAGAGTTTTTGATTCGCTGTGAAGATTTTCAGGATTGTTAGTAGTTCAACAAATTTCAGTTTGCTTCAACGGTATATGGAGAGCCTAGAATGTTTATCTAAAGTACAAAATATCTTTGATAGTGCAAGGTTGCTTTAGTACCTTTGGCAGACATTTTTAAAAACAGTTATGAGCCAAAAGCTCAGAGACTATAGTGGATGATCAAGTGGATTCTTAAGGGACCAGTGTTAACGGAAGATAGATGCAAGTGACGTTATCTGCTTTATTGTATGTACTCCATATCTGAGCATCTCTACAGTCGGAGAGCCTACATTTGAGCACTAAATAGGATATCGTGTTCTTTTCAAACATGGGATGCCCTTCCCTTCTGTACATGAACCCCATGTTCATGGTTGACCTACAAGCGAAATCCAAGCACTTACAGCTCTATGTTTTGCCTTTGACATCTTTGATCAAGTCATGGAACATAGCAGTTGCAAAATGGTTGCTATTGCGTTAGAAAATATTTTTGATGGATGGTGATATATCCAAAGGGGTCCTAGAAGAGGACATGATTATGCCATTAACCAGTGTCTTGCCAGAAGGCACACATGAGGGAAAGGAGCATATAGCTAGTGCATTGGCATAACTCCTCAAGTTTCATCTTGTTGATGACTTGCTTGCTAGAAGCATTCAAAATTGTGATACGATGGTCGCATTAGTTGCTGTTTTGTCTGCCACAAATCTTGAAGTCTATGCTAAATCTGAGGCTTTGGAAGCCCTTGCCTCTCTTTCTCGTGCTCGGTGTGCTGGTACTTGTAGTAAACCTTTCTAGTCTAACCTAGCAGAAAATCCTTACAATTTGCATCCATCAGTCACTTGTATAGCAGTTAGAAATCAAACCATGCAAGATAAAGCTATCAAGGTATTATCAATGCTCTATTTTGACTAACCAATTGTTTTAGGGGACCTGATTGCAAGAACAGATTAGTGCATAGCTACTCTTGCTGATCATGTTATCAATTCAAGAAATGTGTGTGCACGTTGTGGTCACGATTTGAAGCCATTGCTTTCGGCATAAGATGTTTTGAAGAGGCTGAACCGCACCATTCGGGATGCTTCGCGATGTTATTTCTGGGAAAACCAAAGTCGAAAAGGATTTTAGGATCACTTTCCTATTGTGCCAACAAGAGGACGTGTGTATGCGGAGGATCTTCTTCCTTCTTGGCAGGAACATGGATTGGGCACAGATGTGTCATTCAAAAATCCTGATCGATCAGTCTCATCTTTGGCAGCTCAGTTCTACTTTGGAAAAGACCAGCGTCATGCCCATTGTTCTCAGATTATGGAATCAGAGGGTGCAAATAATAGATCGAATGATTGGAAAATGAAAGAGGATGTGGAGGATTTTCACAATGAACTTCATCAGCTTGGTTCTATTTACAAACGATTGGGCAAGTCAATGGTGGATGTGGGTTTATTGGTAGCAAGAATATGTGACATGGCTATACCAGGGGTTCAATTAGAGGAAACTTTCCATTCGAAAAGGGGATACACAGAAAAAGGTAGCGGCCGCATGGGGGGAACGGCTGTTCGTAATCGTGAGCAGAGAGAAGGGGTTTTGGTGCTGAAGGGCCATG
>CM035419.1:109873256-109878256 GCA_020310875.1 Ceratopteris richardii | reverse complement strand
CATGGTCACCGAAGAAATGAACATAGGTGGAAGTTCAACTAAAAGCAAAGATGCACAAGTTTTCTATGCAGGTAATCAAAGGGGCAAAGGAAGACAAGGACAAGGAAGGGGCAAAGGAAGGTTTGGAGGAAGGCAAGGCCACTCAAGAAATCAAGGACATGACCAAGGCACCTCATCACAAAGAGGGAGAGGAAGATCAAGAGGAAGAGGAGGACGACATCAACAAAACAGGAATCAAGATGGCGAAGGATGTTACATATGTGGCAAGTTTGGCCACTATGCTAGAGATTGCTACCAAGGAGGAAACCAAAGGAACTATAATCAAGGTTCTTCATACAAAGGCCAAGGTAATTATGCTTCTACAAGTTCAGAAAATGACAATCTCTTGATGATGCACATGAATGGGAATTCAAGCAAAGTAGATAACACTTGGTATATTGATAGTGGATGTAGCAACCATATGAGTTGCAATGCTTCTTGGTTTACTAATCTACATGTTCCCAAAGGTAAAGGACATGTAGAAACAGGTGATGATACAGCCCATGAGATCTCCCATGTTGGAGATGTAGCTTTGGATGACAAGGAGGAAGGAAGATGTCTCAAGGATGTCTTGCATGTACCTACCATCACAAAGAACTTGGTGTCCGTTGGGCAAATGGTTGAAAGAGGCTATCAAGTAAGGTTCAACAAAGGTGGATGCTTTGTGGAGAACCCTAAGCAAGGTTACAAGGTCATAGCAAGAGGAAAGAAGCAAGGGAGACTCTTCACTTTGGAGGTAAATTCTCATTCTACTCAACATGTCTACTTCACATATGGAAACAAGAGGATTTCGGAGTTGGACTTGTGGCACAAGAGGATAGGTCACATCAACATACAAAGAATGAAGGAAATGCAATTCAAGAGGCTGGTTGAAGGTCTTCCCAACTTCCAAGGACAAGGTATGAAGCATTTATGTGAATCTTGTCAACTAGGGAAGCAAGCGAGACTTCCATTCAAGAAGAGTGGCTACATAAGCCAACATCCATTGGAGTTGATACATACAGATGTGTGGGGGCCAACGAAAGAGCAATCCATTGGAGGTAACAAGTACTTTGTCACTTTTATAGATGATTGCACAAGGATGGTTTGGGTTTATTTCATCAAAAACAAATCAGATGTGTTTACATGTTTCAAAGCATTCAAGGCAATGGTAGAGAAGGAAACAGGTACATATATCAAGAAGCTAAGGTCCGATGGAGGGGGAGAATATTTCTCAAATGAGTTTTCTGATTTTTTAATGGATCAAGGCATCAAGAGGCAAGTAACATGCAGGTACACACCCCAACAAAATGGAGTAGCAGAGAGAAAGAATAGATACATTGCCGAGATCGCTAGAGCAATGCTTAATGAGATGAATGTACCTAACATGTTTTGGAGTGATGCAGCAAATACCGCCGTGTATCTAATGAATAGGGCTCCTACCTCAGGGATCCATGGCTTGACACCATATCAAGCCTATTATGGTAAGAAACCTGATCTTTCCCACTTGAAGATATTTGGATGTACTTGTTATGTACATGTGCCAAGTGAATTGAGGCACAAGCTACAACCAAAGGCAGAAAAGTGTGTGTTTCTAGGATATTCAAATGATCATAAAGGTTACAGGTGCTTCAACCCAAATACAAAGGACTTGAGGATATCAAGGGATGTAGCATTTGATGAGCTACTCCCTTGGTATAAGAAGTATGATTGTATGCAGGACTATGAAGAAGAAAAGC
Source organism: Ceratopteris richardii (assembly GCA_020310875.1). Taxonomy (NCBI): domain Eukaryota; kingdom Viridiplantae; phylum Streptophyta; class Polypodiopsida; order Polypodiales; family Pteridaceae; genus Ceratopteris; species Ceratopteris richardii. Next base: position 109,876,499 of record CM035419.1, on the reverse strand, counting down.
ATGGACATGATGAAGAACAAATCGACCTAGAGCTAAGCGGCCCAAGGTGTTCCATCAATGAAGATAGTTCAAGCATGAACTCACCATGGAGGGGGAGACCTTCATCAAGCTATGAAGCACAATCAATCAACAAAGGCAAAGCAACATTGGTGGAGTTGGATGAAGAAGGTAATGAAGTTGAAGATGATGAAGGACACATGATGGAGAAAGAAGCCACGTCAAAGAAAGAGATCAAGTTCCCAAGGCAAAGGAGGTTTATTCCTCCAAAAGGTGAAGAAAGGAAGTCTTCTAGAGTTAAGTATCCAACTCAAAGGTTTACTTATGATTCATACATGGCAACACATTATGCATATATGAACAAAGTAGTAGAAGATCATGAGCCCGATTGCTATGAAGATGCAAGCAGGTACACCGAATGGAAAGAGGCAATGCAAGAAGAGATCGACGCACTTGAGGAAAATCAAACATGGACTCTAGTGCCCAAGAAGGAGAACATGAAGGTAATAGGTAATAAGTGGGTGTATAAAGTAAAGAGGAATTCAGATGGATCTATTTCTAGGTTCAAAGCAAGATTGGTGGCTAAGGGTTTTGCACAAACCTATGGAGTGGACTTTGAAGAGACATTCAGCCCCGTGGCAAAGATGAGCACCATTAGGACACTCATTGCAATGGCTGCTAGCAAAGGATGGAAGCTCTTCCAATTGGATATCAAGAATGCCTTTCTCAATGGAGACTTGGAAGAAGAGGTATACATGGAGCAACCACTAGGTTTTGTTCATAAAGAGTTTCCACATCATGTTTGTAGGTTGAAGAAGGCACTTTATGGCCTAAAGCAAGCTCCAAGGGCTTGGAACCAAAGATTGGTGGACTATTTGATCAAATGTGGTTACAATCAATGCAAGGCGGATCCATCTCTCTTCATCAAACAAAGAGGAGAACTTGTGGTCTACATGTGTGTGTATGTAGATGATCTTATCATTACAGGTAATGATACAAAGGGCATTGAGGAGATCAAGGCAAAGCTTGGAAAGGAGTTTAGGATCTCTGATCTTGGAGATCTTAGGTATTTTCTTGGCATTGAAGTTGTATACAAAGAAGAAGGTATTATGCTCATACAAAGGAAGTATATTCTAGACCTACTTGAGAGGTTTGGGATGCTACATTGCAAGCCTATTTCAAATCCCATGGAAGTTAATGTAAAGCTAAGCTCCATTGATGGAGAGCCATTAGAGGATGTAACTTTGTATCGATCTATTGTAGGCTCTTTCAATTATGCCACAATAACCAGGCCTGACATAGCATATGGAGTTGGAGTGTTATCACAATTTATGCATAGTCCAAGGACTACACACTTGCAAGCTGCAAGAAGAATGTTGCGATATCTCAAAGCCACTATAAATGAAGGATTGTTCTACTCATTTGATGATGATATGCAGGTCAAAGCTTATTCCGATGCCGATTGGGCCGGTTCGAAGGAAGATAGAAGGAGTACAAGTGGTTACCTAGTCATGCTAGGTAGCAAGATCATCTCATGGATTTCAAAGAAGCAACCCACGGTGGCATTATCTTCCACCGAGGCTGAGTATAGAGCTTTGGCTCAAGTCACATGTGAGCTAATGTGGATTAAGAAGTTATTTATGGAGCTTAATTTGCAGGTTGACACATATCCAATTTTTTGTGACAACATGAGTAGCATTCATCTAGCATCGAACCCTGTCTATCATGCTAGAACCAAGCATATTGAAGTGCACTATCACTTCATAAGGGAAAAGGTGATATCCAAGGAAGTTTCAGTACATCATATTGGTACTAAGGACCAAGTTGCGGACATGTTTACAAAGGCTTTGGATGGGATGAAGATTTCAAAATTCAAGCAATGCATCAACATGAAGGATCTTGGATGAGGATGAAGAATTGAAGCTTGAGGGGGAGTGTTAAAAGTCAATCTTCAAGCTAAAAATTCGTGGGGAATCTTTTATGGACATGTGGAGCAATCAAAGGAAGCCAAAAGCCACGAGATTCCATCAAGAAAAGTCACTCAACCACTCCCCAAGTCATCTCAACTAATTCCTCCAAGTTAGGAGGCTGATTTGGAAAGGTAGTTCCTAGATTTTAGGGGCACACCTCTCACTATAAAAGGAGCATGTATCCCGACTTCTTTTGGGCCATCTTCTTGGAGTTTTAGCTCATGTAAAGTGAGCACTAAGTGCTGGAGTTGTGATAAGCAAGCCCCTTGCTTAAGCAACCCCCTTGCTTGCTTGTTTGTTTTCTTTTAGTAGGCATATCTATGTGTGTGCGCAGGCAGTGTTGCAACTCTCTACCCCTGAGTTGTTAGCATTGGTTCTCCCTCATATGGTATCCATTTGATGTAATTCTTGTCTCATTGGATAGCTATAAGAGTCTATTTTATGCTTACCAATTCTCTGGAGCATTCTCTGAGTAAGCTGGGAGCAACATTCATTTTAGTGAAGTTGTGTGATTGATATCTCTCTCTTTGTGTAGGCTCTGTTGGAAATATTTTGCTCTCTGTTGTAAGGGCTGGTTCTCCTTCTCTATGTATCCATTTGCTATGATTTTGGTGTCATTGGGTAGCTATTAGAGTCCTCTAAAGTTGAAATAAGTTTGAGATTCATTCTCTGTATAATCTCTGAGAAAAGTTTGCTGGAGTGAAGTGAGGTCTCTGCTTGACTAGCAGTTGTGAGCATTCAACTAGCTCATGTTGTAGACATTGTTTCTCTTTGTGTAAGCATCCATTTCAAGTGAAATTTGTTTTGTTGGAAAGCCCTTGGTGTCTACTACAGGTCTACAAAAGCTCACTGGAGTTCTCTGCATAAGCTCTGAGTAAGAGCATTTTTGGTGTGCAGAGGTCAAAGAAGGATACCTGTGGAGGTCATTCGCGCTTCATCGTTGCTTAGGGGTTGAGATACTTCCCCCATCAATAGATAGAGGGAGGGAGGGGGGGGGGGGGGGGGGAGAGAGAGAGGGGGGGGAGAGAGAGAGAGAGAGAGAAAGAAAGTCATATTAACGTCTTCTGGAGGCCAAACTTGGCCTATGAGACAAAAACCATATACAAGTGTAGTAACCCTGTGTAGAAGATAAAATGAAATAAAAAGTATATCGCTACACAAAGCTATATAGAGCTGGAAAAGGCTGGGGAGACGTGGCTCTGACTTGGCAGATAGTGGCCACCTAATACATGGGGGGATCCAAAATGTGAGTAAAACACCCTAGCTACTGGTGATG
>CM035419.1:109858256-109868256 GCA_020310875.1 Ceratopteris richardii | reverse complement strand
CTTAAGTTCGAGCCTCTCAAGTTTTCTGGTAAAAACACTAATATTTTTAACTCAAATCTTCTTGCATCTACAAAAGCTAAGCCTCTGAATCATATGAGCTGAGTTATGAAGCTCATACGTTTTCAGCTTTTCCAAAAGTTGTTATGAGCAAAAGAACAAAGAGGAGTTCGAGCCTCTCAGCTTTTTCCAACCATATCAAGTTCAGGATTATTGGATCACATGATATGAGCAAAAGAACAAAGAGGCTCGAACTTAAGTTCGAGCCTCTCAGCTTTTTCAACCATATCAAGTTTAGGATTGTTGTGTCTTATGTGCAAAATAACAAAGAGGCTCGAACTTAAGTTCGAGCCTTTGAACTTTTCCAACCATATCAAGTTCAGGATTTGTTGGATCACATGATATGAGCTTCAGCTTTTCCAGCCATATCAAGTTTAGGATTGTTGTGTCTTATGTGCAAAAGAACAAAGAGGCTCGAACTTAAGTTCGAGCCTCTGAGCTTTTCCAACCATATCAAGTTTAGGATTGTTGGATCACATGATATGAGCCTCAGCTTTTCCAGCCATATCAAGTTTAGGATTGTTGTGTCTTATGTGCAAAAGAACAAAGAGGATCGAACTTAAGTTCAAGCCTCTGAGCTTTTCCAACCATATCAAGTTTAGGATTGTTGGATCACATGATATGAGCTTCAGCTTTTCCAACCATATCAAGTTTAGGATTGTTGTGTCTTATGTGCAAAATAACAAAGAGGCTCGAACTTAAGTTCGAGCCTTTGAACTTTTCCAACCATATCAAGTTCAGGATTTGTTGGATCACATGATATGAGCTTCAGCTTTTCCAGCCATATCAAGTTTAAGATTGTTGTGTCTTATGTGCAAAAGAACAAAGAGGCTCGAACTTAAGTTCGAGCCTCTGAGCTTTTCCAACCATATCAAGTTTAGGATTGTTGGATCACATGATATGAGCCTCAGCTTTTCCAGCCATATCAAGTTTAGGATTGTTGTGTCTTATGTGCAAAAGAACAAAGAGGATCAAACTTAAGTTCGAGCCTCTGAGCTTTTCCAACCATATCAAGTTTAGGATTGTTGGATCACATGATATGAGCAAAAGAACAAGGAGCTTTTCCAACCATATCAAGTTTAGGATTGTTTGGTCACATGATATGAGCAAAAGAACAAAGAGGAGTTAGAGCATCTCAGCTTTTCCAACCATATCAAGTTTAGAATTGTTGGATCACATGATATGAGCAAAAGAACAAAGAGGCTCAAACTTAAGTTGGAGCCTCTCAGCTTTACCAACCATATCAAGTTTAGGATTGTTGTGTCTTATGTGCAAAAGAACAAAGAGACTCGAACTTAAGTTCGAGCCTCTGAGATTTTCCAACCATATCAAGTTCAGGATTTGTTGGATCACATGATATGAGCCTCAGCTTTTCCAGCCATATCAAGTTTAGGATTGTTGTGTCTGATGTGCAAAAGAACAAAGAGGATCGCCCTCTGAGCTTTTCCAACCATATCAAGTTTAGGATTGTTGGATCACATGATATGAGCAAAAGAACAAAGAGCTTTTCCAACCATATCAAGTTTAGGATTGTTTGGTCACATGATATGAGCAAAAGAACAAATAGGAGTTAGAGCCTCTGAGCTTTTCCAACCATATCAAGTTTAGAATTGTTGGATCACATGATATGAGCAAAAGAACAAAGAGCCTTCTGAATCATATGAGCTGAGTTATGAAGCTCAGACTTTTTCAGCTTTTCCAAAAGTTGTTATGAGCAAAAGAACAAAGAGGAGTTCGAGCCTCTCAGCTTTTTCCAACCATATCAAGTTCAAGATTGTTGGATCACATGATACGAGCAAAAGAACAAAGAGGCTCGAACTTAAGTTCGAGCCTCTCAGCTTTTCCAACCATATCAAGTTTAGGATTGTTGTGTCTTATGTGCAAAAGAACAAAGAGGCTCGAACTTAAGTTCGAGCCTTTGAACTTTTCCAACCATATCAAGTTCAGGATTTGTTGGATCACATGATATGAGCTTCAGCTTTTCGAGCCATATCAAGTTTAGGATTGTTGTGTCTTATGTGCAAAAGAACAAAGAGGCTCAAACTTAAGTTCGAGCCTCTGAGCTTTTCCAACCATATCAAGTTTAGGATTGTTGTGTCTTATGTGATGAGCCTCAGCTTTTCCAACCATATCAAGTTTAGAATTGTTGGATCACATGATATGAGCAAAAGAACAAAGAGGCTCAAACTTAAGTTCGAGCCTCTCAGCTTTTCCAACCATATCAAGTTTAGGATTGTTGTGTCTTATGTGCAAAAGAACAAAGAGACTCGAACTTAAGTTCGAGCCTCTGAGCTTCTCCAACCATATCAAGTTCAGGATTTCTTGGATCACATGATATGAGCCTCAGCTTTTCCAGCCACATCAAGTTTAGGATTGTTGTGTCTTATGTGCAAAAGAACAAAGAGGATTGAACTTAAGTTCGAGCCTCTGAGCTTTTCCAACCATATCAAGTTTAGGATTGTTGGATCACATGATATGAGCAAAAGAACAAAGAGCTTTTCCAACCATATCAAGTGTAGGATTGTTTGGTCACATGATATGAGCAAAAGAACAAAGAGGAGTTAGAGCCTCTGAGCTTTTCCAACCATATCAAGTATAGAATTGTTGGATCACATGATATGAGCAAAAGAACAAAGAGGCTCAAACTTAAGTTCGAGCCTCTCAGCTTTTCCAACCATATCAAATTTAGGATTGTTGTGTCTTATGTGCAAAAGAACAAAGAGACTTGAACTTAAGTTCGAGCCTCTGAGCTTTTCCAACCATATCAAGTTTAGAATTGTTGGATCACATGATATGAGCAAAAGAACAAAGAGCCTTCTGAATCATATGAGCTGAGTTATGAAGCTCAGACTTTTTCAGCTTTTCCAAAAGTTGTTATGAGCAAAAGAACAAAGAGGAGTTCGAGCCTCTCAGCTTTTTCCAACCATATCAAGTTCAAGATTGTTGGATCACATGATACGAGCAAAAGAACAAAGAGGCTCGAACTTAAGTTCGAGCCTCTCAGCTTTTCCAACCATATCAAGTTTAGGATTGTTGTGTCTTATGTGCAAAAGAACAAAGAGGCTCGAACTTAAGTTCGAGCCTTTGAACTTTTCCAACCATATCAAGTTCAGGATTTGTTGGATCACATGATATGAGCTTCAGCTTTTCGAGCCATATCAAGTTTAGGATTGTTGTGTCTTATGTGCAAAAGAACAAAGAGGCTCAAACTTAAGTTCGAGCCTCTGAGCTTTTCCAACCATATCAAGTTTAGGATTGTTGTGTCTTATGTGATGAGCCTCAGCTTTTCCAACCATATCAAGTTTAGAATTGTTGGATCACATGATATGAGCAAAAGAACAAAGAGGCTCAAACTTAAGTTCGAGCCTCTCAGCTTTTCCAACCATATCAAGTTTAGGATTGTTGTGTCTTATGTGCAAAAGAACAAAGAGACTCGAACTTAAGTTCGAGCCTCTGAGCTTCTCCAACCATATCAAGTTCAGGATTTCTTGGATCACATGATATGAGCCTCAGCTTTTCCAGCCACATCAAGTTTAGGATTGTTGTGTCTTATGTGCAAAAGAACAAAGAGGATTGAACTTAAGTTCGAGCCTCTGAGCTTTTCCAACCATATCAAGTTTAGGATTGTTGGATCACATGATATGAGCAAAAGAACAAAGAGCTTTTCCAACCATATCAAGTGTAGGATTGTTTGGTCACATGATATGAGCAAAAGAACAAAGAGGAGTTAGAGCCTCTGAGCTTTTCCAACCATATCAAGTATAGAATTGTTGGATCACATGATATGAGCAAAAGAACAAAGAGGCTCAAACTTAAGTTCGAGCCTCTCAGCTTTTCCAACCATATCAAATTTAGGATTGTTGTGTCTTATGTGCAAAAGAACAAAGAGACTTGAACTTAAGTTCGAGCCTCTGAGCTTTTCCATCCATATCAAGTTTAGAATTGTTGGATCACATGATATGAGCAAAAGAACAAAGAGCCTTTTGAATCATATGAGCTGAGTTATGAAGCTCAGACTTTTTCAGCTTTTCCAAAAGTTGTTATGAGCAAAAGAACAAAGAGGAGTTCGAGCCTCTCAGCTTTTTCCAACCATATCAAGTTCAAGATTGTTGGATCACATGATACGAGCAAAAGAACAAAGAGGCTCGAACTTAAGTTCGAGCCTCTCAGCTTTTCCAACCATATCAAGTTTAGGATTGTTGTGTCTTATGTGCAAAAGAACAAAGAGGCTCGAACTTAAGTTCGAGCCTTTGAACTTTTCCAACCATATCAAGTTCAGGATTTGTTGGATCACATGATATGAGCTTCAGCTTTTCGAGCCATATCAAGTTTAGGATTGTTGTGTCTTATGTGCAAAAGAACAAAGAGGCTCAAACTTAAGTTCGAGCCTCTGAGCTTTTCCAACCATATCAAGTTTAGGATTGTTGTGTCTTATGTGATGAGCCTCAGCTTTTCCAACCATATCAAGTTTAGAATTGTTGGATCACATGATATGAGCAAAAGAACAAAGAGGCTCAAACTTAAGTTCGAGCCTCTCAGCTTTTCCAACCATATCAAGTTTAGGATTGTTGTGTCTTATGTGCAAAAGAACAAAGAGACTCGAACTTAAGTTCGAGCCTCTGAGCTTCTCCAACCATATCAAGTTCAGGATTTCTTGGATCACATGATATGAGCCTCAGCTTTTCCAGCCACATCAAGTTTAGGATTGTTGTGTCTTATGTGCAAAAGAACAAAGAGGATTGAACTTAAGTTCGAGCCTCTGAGCTTTTCCAACCATATCAAGTTTAGGATTGTTGGATCACATGATATGAGCAAAAGAACAAAGAGCTTTTCCAACCATATCAAGTGTAGGATTGTTTGGTCACATGATATGAGCAAAAGAACAAAGAGGAGTTAGAGCCTCTGAGCTTTTCCAACCATATCAAGTATAGAATTGTTGGATCACATGATATGAGCAAAAGAACAAAGAGGCTCAAACTTAAGTTCGAGCCTCTCAGCTTTTCCAACCATATCAAATTTAGGATTGTTGTGTCTTATGTGCAAAAGAACAAAGAGACTTGAACTTAAGTTCGAGCCTCTGAGCTTTTCCAACCATATCAAGTTTAGAATTGTTGGATCACATGATATGAGCAAAAGAACAAAGAGCCTTCTGAATCATATGAGCTGAGTTATGAAGCTCAGACTTTTTCAGCTTTTCCAAAAGTTGTTATGAGCAAAAGAACAAAGAGGAGTTCGAGCCTCTCAGCTTTTTCCAACCATATCAAGTTCAAGATTGTTGGATCACATGATACGAGCAAAAGAACAAAGAGGCTCGAACTTAAGTTCGAGCCTCTCAGCTTTTCCAACCATATCAAGTTTAGGATTGTTGTGTCTTATGTGCAAAAGAACAAAGAGGCTCGAACTTAAGTTCGAGCCTTTGAACTTTTCCAACCATATCAAGTTCAGGATTTGTTGGATCACATGATATGAGCTTCAGCTTTTCGAGCCATATCAAGTTTAGGATTGTTGTGTCTTATGTGCAAAAGAACAAAGAGGCTCAAACTTAAGTTCGAGCCTCTGAGCTTTTCCAACCATATCAAGTTTAGGATTGTTGTGTCTTATGTGATGAGCCTCAGCTTTTCCAACCATATCAAGTTTAGAATTGTTGGATCACATGATATGAGCAAAAGAACAAAGAGGCTCAAACTTAAGTTCGAGCCTCTCAGCTTTTCCAACCATATCAAGTTTAGGATTGTTGTGTCTTATGTGCAAAAGAACAAAGAGACTCGAACTTAAGTTCGAGCCTCTGAGCTTCTCCAACCATATCAAGTGAGGATTTCTTGGATCACATGATATGAGCCTCAGCTTTTCCAGCCACATCAAGTTTAGGATTGTTGTGTCTTATGTGCAAAAGAACAAAGAGGATTGAAGTTAAGTTCGAGCCTCTGAGCTTTTCCAACCATATCAAGTTTAGGATTGTTGGATCACATGATATGAGCAAAAGAACAAAGAGCTTTTCCAACCATATCAAGTGTAGGATTGTTTGGTCACATGATATGAGCAAAAGAACAAAGAGGAGTTAGAGCCTCTGAGCTTTTCCAACCATATCAAGTATAGAATTGTTGGATCACATGATATGAGCAAAAGAACAAAGAGGCTCAAACTTAAGTTCGAGCCTCTCAGCTTTTCCAACCATATCAAATTTAGGATTGTTGTGTCTTATGTGCAAAAGAACAAAGAGACTTGAACTTAAGTTCGAGCCTCTGAGCTTTTCCAACCATATCAAGTTCAGGATTTGTTGGATCACATGATATGAGCCTGAGCTTTTCGAGCCATATCAAGTTTAGGATTTTTGTGTCTTATGTGCAAAAGAATTAAGTTCGAGCTTTGAGCTTTTCCAACTTAAGTTCGATTCTCTGTGCTTTTCTAACCGTATCAAGTTTAGGATTGTTTGGTTATATGATATGAGCAAAAGAACAAAGAGGTTCTGAGTTCGAGCCTCTGAGCTTTTCCAACCATATCAAGTTTAGAATTGTTGGGTCACGTGATATGAGCAGAAGAACAAAGAGGCTCGAACTTAAGTTCGAGCCTCTCAGCTTTTCCAACCATATCAAGTTCAGGATTGTTGGATCACATGATATGAACAGAAGAACAAAGAGGCTCGAACTTAAGTTCGAGCCTCTGAGCTTTTCCAGCCATATCAAGTTTAAGTTTCTTGTGTCTTATGTGCAAAAGAATAAAGAGGCTCGAACTTAAGTTCATGTCTCTGAGCTTTCCCAGCCATATCAAGTTTAGGATTGTTGTGTCTTATGTGCAAAAGATTAAGTTCGAGCCTTTGAGCTTTTCCAACCATATCAAGTTTAGTATTTTTTGGTCACATGATATGAGGAAAAGAACAAAGAGGCTCGAACTTAAGTTCGAGCCTCTGAGCTTTTTCAGTCATATCAAGTTTGGGATTGTTGTGTGTTATGTGCAAAAGAACAAAGGAGTTTGAGCCTCTCAGCTTTTTCCAACCATATCAAGTTCAGGATTGTTGGATCACATGATATGAACTTCAGAAAACTTGAGAAACCCAAACTTAAGTTTGTAAATAAGATAGGATTGAAATTCAAACTATGAACTTCAGTTTGAATTTCATTTCAACTTGGATAGAGATCTTATTTGGGTTGAAATTCAAACTATGAACTTCAGTTTGAATTTCATTTCAACTTGGATAGAGAGAGTTTGAGCCTGTATTCAATTTGGAGATTCTGAATCATATCAAGTTCGAGATTGTTTGGTCACATGATATGACGCTCAAACTTAAGTTCGAGCCTCTCATATACAATTTGGAGTCGCACTTAAGTTTGAGCCTCTATTTAACTTTGTCACGATAAGTTCAAATTTATAGTGGAAACCTCTATTCAACTTCAAGTCAGTGAAGGTGAACTTAAGTTTGGATATTGATTCAAGTTGAAGTTTAAGATTCTATTGACCTTGGAATCAAAGAGGCTAAACTTAAGTTCCAGTCTTTATTCAACTAAGAGTGAGATGGAAACCTCTATTCAACTTCAAGTCAGTGAAGGTGAACTTAAGTTTGGATATTGATTCAAGTTGGAGTTTAAGATTCTATTGACCTTGGAATCGAAGAGGCTGAACTTAAGTTCCAGTCTTTATTCAACTAAGATTGAGAAAGGCTAAAACTTAAGTTCGAGCATGTTAAGTTCAACACTCTCTTGGATCCAAAAGGACTTATAGATTCAAACTCAAGTTCAAGCCCATGAGTCATATCAAGTTTAGGATTGTTGGCTCATATGATATGAGGCTCCAACTTAAGTTCGAGCCTCTCAAGTTTTCCGGCAAAAACAGGCTTCAACTTAAGTTCGAGCCTCTCAAGTTTTCTGGTAAAAACACTAATGTTTTTAACTCAATATCTTCTTGCATCTACAAAAGCTAAGCCTCTGAATCATATGAGCTGAGTTATGAAGCTCAGACTTTTTCAGCTTTTCCAAAAGTTGTTAGAAGTTAAGTTCGAGCCTCTTAACTCATGAATCCAAAAGAGCTAAGAGGCTCGAACTTAAATTCGCACCTTTAGAATCATATCAAGTTTGAGTCTTCACGTGATATGAGACTCGAACTTAAGTTCAAGCCCATGAATTTTATGTTGTGTCACATAATTTAAAATGAGACTCGGACTGCTTTGAATCATGTCAAGTCTCAATTTGTTTAGTTACAAATGAGGCTCGAACTTAAGTTCGAGCCTCTAAGCTTTTTCAGCAAACATGATAATATTTTTAACTTGAATCTATTTTGAAATTTTAATAAAAGACGCTCGAACTTAAGTTTGAGCCTACTATTACGTTGAATACTCTCTTACATCCAAAAGAACTAACTGAAGGTGAAGCTTAGGTTTGGATGTCGATTCAAGTTGGAGTTTAAAATTGAATGTCTGTTGAACGTAGAGTCGGCCCACGAATTTTATGTTGTGTCACATAATATGAGGCTCGGACTGCTTTGAATCATGTCAAGTCTCAATTTGTTTAGTTACAAATGAGGCTCAAAATTAAGTGAGCCAAACATGATAGTATTGTACAACTAAAATACACACATACAAAGACATACATAATATCATTTCAGGGATGGTTTGAGTGCCTCTTAACATGCTAGCATCAACATGAAGTTAGAGTTTTTTATTCTTGTAGTTTTCTTGATTGGCTCAAACTCAAGTTTGAAGCTCCATTCAATGTGCAGTTTGAAAGGCTCGAACTTAAGTTTGAGCCTCTATTCAATTTAGAATAGAAGAAGCTCAAAATTAAGTGAGCCAAACATGATAATATTATACAACTAAAATACACACATACAAAGACATACATAATATCATTTCAGGGATGGTTTGTTTGAGCCTCTATTCAATTTAGAATAGAAGAAGCTCAAAATTAAGTGAGCCAAACATGATAGTATTGTATAACTAAAATACACACATACAAAGACATACATAATATCATTTCAGGGCTGGTTTGAGTGCCTCCTAACATGCTAGCATCAAAATGAAGTTAGAGTTTTTTATTCTTGTAGTTTTCTTGATTGGCTCAAACTCAAGTTTGAAGCTCCATTCAATGTGCAGTTTGTAAGGCTCGAACTTAAGTTTGAGCCTCTATTCAATTTAGAATAGAAGAAGCTCAAAATTAAGTGAGCCAAACATGATAGTATTGTACACCTAAAATACACACATACAAAGACATACATAATATCATTTCAGGGATGGTTTGAGTGCCTCTTAACATGCTAGCATCAAAATGAAGTTAGAGTTTTTTATTCTTGTAGTTTTCTTGATTGGCTCAAACTCAAGTTTGAAGCTCCATTCAATGTGCAGTTTGAAAGGCTCGAACTTAAGTTTGAGCCTCTATTCAATTTAGAATAGAAGAAGCGCAAAATTAAGTGAGCCAAACATGATAGTATTGTACAACTAAAATACACACATACAAAGACATACATAATATCATTTCAGGGATGGTTTGATTGCCTCTTAACATGCTAGCATCAAAATGAAGTTAGAGATTTTTATTCTTGTAGTTTCCTTGATTTTTGACTAGACTCAAAGTTAAGTCCAATTAGTGAATGTCTGTATATGCAAATATGGATTATTTTTTGTGGAAATGATGTTTGTATCTAGTTTTAATTCAATTGATTATTTTTACAATAATTATTGAAAGAATGATCAATTGAATAGCATTGTTAATTTCTCATTTATTCTTTACAGGCAAAATCAAGATGGCAACAAAGCAAACTATATCTAGTCAACTTGAAGAAAGAGAAAAGTGGAAAGGAAAGAGAGTCATCTTGTTGGATCATGAAAAGCATGAAAGATTTGCAACTGCTATTGTTTTATTGGTAAATCCATGGGATGCTATAAATTGCAAAGAGTTTGGAGAAAGTTGCCTAGGTGTTATTATGGATGAAACTGTGGATGCATCAACTTTGGATT
>CM035419.1:109610756-109853256 GCA_020310875.1 Ceratopteris richardii | reverse complement strand
ACCTGCAAGCTTTTTGTTCTCCATTCTAAACTTGAAAATTAGATCTTGAATGCATCTTCTTTGAGTTAGATACATCCCTTCATCTATTTTCCATACCTCAAAAATATGTGAGCTCACCTAAGTCACTGATTTTGAACTCCTCTTGCATGTGTCTCTTGATCCTTTGAATGTCATTCAGATCATCACTTATCATAGTAATATCATCTATGTTGGAGGATAAACACTTCTATGTGCACAACAAAAGCAAATGAGCCCTCCTAGGATCCTGAAATTTTTTAGATATAGGCTCTGTACTTTCTGAGTTTCTTTGAGTACATGCAAAGAATGAAAATGAAACTTTGCAAGCTTAAACTAGACTTTGAGAGCTTTCAAATGAGAGTAAAATCCGTCCATTTGGAGACTTGATGGTGCCTCAATAAGCTGCAACAAAATAGATAACTTGATCTATTCATAGAGTATGATCTAACTAGACAGACATTATTCTCCACATTTCTCTGCACATGTGCAGGCACTGAACCTGCCACTTATACCACTCAAACTAGAACTTATAAGATTTCCAACAAGATAAAAATCATTGCAAATGGATTCGCGATGAAGGCGAAACAACAATTACAAGAGTGGGAGTTCTACCAAGATCATCTAGAGAGAAAAGAGTATGAAAAAGTAAAATCTCTACAAAATATGCATAGAATAGCTAGTCAGAGGTGTTCTTAAGCAAGGGGACAGCTTGGGCATGTATTTCCACGACTCTTAAGTCATAATACAACTCATTAGAGGTTCTAAAGATCACATAGTAACCTCTTTAACCAATCGAAAGCATATACATGTCAAAAGTGAGGTCCGATCACATCAAGAGGTGAGCTAAATCTTCTCTAATCAACTTCTTTCCATTACGGGCATGATTTGATGCCTCCAATGCATGGAAATCAGCCTCCTTTGATTGTGGATGATGTGGAAGGTTCAATTTGGGGCATCTTCCCACACTCTTGAGCTTGAAAAACTTTCAACACTCCCCCTCAAGCTCAAGTCTTTTACTTCATTGCTTCATCCTATGTCTCTTATGCTCATTGCTTCTTTGAATCCTCCAAGCTTTGTACCTTCAAGAAACTTTGTCATCATGTCTGCAACCTGCACTTTAGTGTTCACATACCTTATATCTAGCTCCTTCGCCATCACCTTTTCTCTAATGAAGTGGTAATGAACCTCTATGTGCTTGCTCCTTGCATGAAACATGGGATTGTTAGCTAGGTATATGCTTGAAATGTTGTCTCCATAAAGAGGAAACTCCTCCACTTTCAAGTCCTTAAGTAGCTTCTTAAGCCATAATAGCTCACATGTAGGCAATGCTAAACCTCTCTACTCAGCCTCTGTGGATGAAAGCGCAATAGTGGGTTGCTTCTTAGAGCTCCAAGAGATCACTTTTGTACCTATCATGAAAACATAACCCAATGTACTCCTTTGATCATCCTTGATACCTACCCAATCAACATCAGTATATCCTTTGACACTTAGATCAGTATCCTATGAGTAAAATAGACCTTGGTTGATGGTGTGATTGATGTATCTAAGCACCTTTCTTGCTACCATAAGATGATCATGAGTGGGTTCATGCAAAAATTGAGAGAGAACAGCTACTACATATGCAAGATCAGATCTAGTGAATGTAGCATAAATTAATGAACCAATTATGCTTCTATATAGTGTAGTATCTTGTACAACCTCTACTTGACCTGCTAATAACTTTGTATTGGGCTTCATGGGCTGAGAAATTGGCTTACAACCACTCATGCCAAACCTGTATAGCACATCCAACAAGTATTTTCTTTGAATCAAGAAGATGCCATTGTGTGCATAGATTGCCTCTATTCCCAAGAAGTACTTTAGTGTTCCAAGATTACATATCTTAAACTCCTTTCCTAGATTTGATTTGATGTATTTAATAACTTCAATATCACTTCCTGTGATGATCAAATTGTCCACATAGATGCATATGTATACAGCCTTGTCTCTTTGCTTCTTCATGTAAAGTGATGGATCTGCAACACTTTCTTTGTATCCAAAACTTGATAAATAATGCCCTAACCTTTGATTCCAGGTATTTTGGGCTTGCTTTAGTCCGTATAATGCTTTCCTTAGCTTGAAAACATGATTTGGGTACCTCATATTAGCAAATCCTTGCGGTTGGCTCATGTAGACTACTTCTTCAAGCTCTCCATTGAGGAAGGCATTCTTCACATCCAACTCATATAAGCTCCATTTCCTTGATGTGGCCACTATAATCAAAGTCCTAATTGTTTTCATCTTGGCTACGAGGCTGAAAGTTTCATCATAATCTATCCCATAGCTTTGGGAGAAGCCTTTCACCACCAACCTTGCTTTGTACCTAGCAATGGAACCATCTGAATTTCTTTTAATTTTGTAAACCCACTTATTAACTATCACTTTCATGCCTTTTTGAGATGGTATGAAGCTCCAAGTATCGTTCTCATCAAGTGCTTTGAGTTCTTCCTTCATTGTCGCTTGCCATTCCTTGCAATCCTTAGCTTCTTCATAACTAGTTGGTTCTTTGTCCTTGAGTACATCAGTCATGTATGGATAATATTTTGCGATGAAATTATCATATGTTAACCTTTGAACTAGATATCGCACTCTTAAAGACTTCTTTCACTTCCTCTAAGTGTGGTTTCCATCTTCTTTCTTTGTTTTGCCACTTCTAGAGTTTGAATTTCTTTTATCTCTTCATCTTCCAACATGCTCTCGTCCACATAGCTTCCTTCTTCAACTAAAATCTTCTCTTTGACTTTGACATTGCTTTCTTCAGAGCTGGTCTCTCTTTCCCTAAGCCTTCGACTCCATGGTGAGGGTGTCCTTGTGTTGCATGAGTTTCTTGGACCACTTAAATCCATGCTTTCTTCAGCTCTATCATCATTCTTTTTATCTATCTCACTTATCTCTTCAACCTGCAATGGACTCATGCATGCATACCAAGGCTTCAACTCATCAAAGACAACATCCCTACTTACCTTCATCTCCTTGGTAATGGGATTATAGCATTTATACCCCTTTTGTTCCATAGAATATCCCAAAAAAGTACACCTTTCAGATTTGGCATCTAACTTTGACCTCAACTCTTGAGGTACATGTACATAGCATATACAATCAAAGATTTTAAGATGTGAAATGCAAGGTTTTCTTCCACTCCATGCTTCCTCAAGGGTTAGATGATGTATACTTGATGTAGAACATCTATTCATGATGTATGTGCCTGTATATGTAGCCTCTCCCCAATAACAATGTGGCATATTCATTTCATTGAGCATACACCTTGCTACCTCTGTTATGTGTCTATTCTTTCTCTCTGCTACTCCATTTTCTTGAGGGGTATACCTGCATGTAAATTATCTTTTAATGCCATTGACCTAAAAAAATTCAGAAATTCATGGGAGAAGTGTTGATGTATGAAACACCACAAGAAATGAATTAATGTGACACTAGAACACCTCTATGGTCACCATTAACTCATTGCCACTCCAAACTTTGAGAAATGATAGCCTAAAGTGAAAACTTTGCTTCTATAGAAATTCCTAGTCACTGAAATGACATACCTTCAGTATTTTGCTAATTTCTCCTAGCTCAAGTATTATTTCTCCATGAAACTTTATAGGTTGAAACTAGAAGAGTAGAGCTTTCCAACAAGCTATCATATGCATCAAACGGATCTCTAGAACTCAAGTTATGGCTCTCACAAGATGACCCTGTATGACCTTCCCAAACGTATTCCTGGGTGTCTAAAAATAAAAAATTCGATGCCTAGCATCGAATTTCAGTCCAAGTCGATGCCAGGCATCGACTTTGGGCTTTTTTTGGCTATTTTTCTGCACCAGAAACACTCTATTTTACACACACATGAAGAAGATGACTTATATGCTAGAAGTCGATGCCGGGCATCCATTTTATGCTGGAACTCGATGCCAGGCATCGAGTTGCTCCACAAACTTCATATTTTTAGAAGATTCAACAACAGTTAACACACGGAGAACACCAACTTACAAGCTTATCACCAATATATATCATGTAACCATGAGTTGATCTCCTGTCATCTTGGTTACCTGCCCAATCTGAATCACTATAGGCTCTCAACTTCAAATCTGATGTAAAAGGATAATATAATCCTTCCTTTATAGTTCCTTTGATATATCTGAGAACTCTTTGACCTGCAATCCAATGTGGGTCCTTTGGACAATGCATGAATTGTGACAAAACTCCCACTGCATAACTAAGATCAGGTCTTGTTAGTGTAGCATAAATCAAACTACCCACAAGAGATTGATACTTCCTCATATCTTTGTAGTCTGCACCATCATATTTACTGAGCTTGTGATTAACTTCAAGTGGAGTTGAAGCTTCTCTGCAATTTTCCATATCAAACTTCTTCAACAAGTTCAGAAGATACCTTTCTTGTGACACATATATGCCATGATCTGTATAAGTAACTTCCATTCCAAGAAAGTATGACAACTTTCCTAGGTCACTGATCTTGAACTCTTTCTCAAGTAATCTCTTTACCTCCTTGATTCCTTCGTCTGAAGTACCTGTGATTATAATGTCATCTACATAAATACAAATGTAGATTGTACCTTCCTCTGTTCTTTTGATAAGTAGACTTGAATCTGCTTTTGAACTTTGATATCCAAGATCATTGAGATACTTCACCAGTCTATAGTTCCAAGCTCTTGGAGCTTGCTTCAATCCATACAATGCTCTTCTCAACCTGCAAACAAAATTTGGATACCTGGAATCTATAAACCCTTGAGGTTGTTCCATGTATACCTCATCTGATATGTATCCATTCAAGAATGCATTCTTTATATCCAATTGACTTAGGGTCCATCCTTTTGAAGCTGCAATAGCAATGATTGTCCTTATAGTTGACATCTTAGCTACAGGACTGAATGTCTCATCATAATCTATGCCATAGGTTTGGGCATAGCCTTTCACCACCAATCTAGCTTTGTATCTGGCTATACTTCCATCTGCAAGCTTCTTCACTTTATAAACCCATTTATTTCCAATTACTTTCTTACTATTTGGTTTAGGAACAAGTTCCCATGTCTTGTTCTCCTCCAGTGCATTGAACTCTTCCTTCATTGCTTCTTCCCATTGCTTCTTACCTTTAGCTTCATCATAGTTCTGGGGTTCTTCATCATCTTTGACCATATATGCATAGTTATTCCGAGTTATGTAAGAAGTATCATAAGAATACCTTTCTAGTTGTCTTCTAGTCCTGCTTGACTTTCTTGGTTCACATTCTTCGTATGTGTCTGGATACACTTCTTCATCAAATATAGGAGCTTCTTCATTCCTTCTTGTTAATCCACTTGTGGATGTACTTGCTTGCATATAGTCTTCATCTCTATTTACCTGCACAATTGATTTTCCTTTCTCACATCTTCTTACCTCTTCTTCAAATTCTTCAGCTGTATGACTTTGATCTGCATACCAACTTTTCTGTTCATCAAATGTAACATCTCTAGAAACAAGAAATTGTTTGGTTAGAGGATTCCACAACCTGTAACCCATCTGCTTTTCATCATAACCAATGAACACATATTTTTCTGCCTTTGGTTCAAGTTTATGCCTAAGTTGTGATGGCACATAAGCATATGCAATTGATCCAAACACTCTACAATGATCTAGTGTTGGTTTCTTACCCCACCAAGCTTCATATGGAGTCATTCCATTCAGAGCTGCACATGGTAACCTATTCACAAGATATGTAGCTGTATTTACAGCCTCAGCCCAAAGATAATTTGGACAATTCTTCTCCTTCAGCATAGCTCTAGCAAACTCAACCAAAGTCCTGTTCCTTCTTTCTGCTACACCATTTTGTTGTGGTGTATACCTGCAAGTTATTTCTCTCTTAATACCTGCATTCCAAAGATAATCATTGAACTCTTGGGAGAAGTATTCTCCCCCTCCATCAGACCTAAGTCTTTTAAGCTTTTGACCTGTGACTCTCTCTGCATATGCATGAAAATGCTTGAAAGCTCCAAACACTTCTGATCTTTCCTTCAAAACATATAATGTTATCCATCTTGTAGCATCATCAATGAAAAGAACATAGTACCTTGAGCCACTGATAGATCCTTCTTTTGTTGGTCCCCATACATCTGTATGAATGAGCTCAAGTACTCCATCATGTTTGAAACCTTTCTTTTGAAATGGTAACCTGTGTGCTTTACCCATTTGACATGCTTCACATTTATAAACCATATGTTGACTTTGCACATTTGGTAATCCTAGTACAGACTGATTAGCAACCATAGCTTTAATTCCTCTTTCATTAAAGTGACCTAATCTCTTATGCCAGAGATCAAGTTCTGTAATCACTCCTTCACCATGTGTGAGCAAAGCTTGACCAATGTTCCCTTGCACTCTTAAAGTAAAGAGTCTACGTTCTTTCTTACCAGAGACAATCTGATTATATCCATTATCTGGATCTTCAACAAATACTCCTTCATTTGTAAACCTGACTTGAAAACCTTTTTCAACTATCTGTCCCACACTAATCAAGTTTTTAGGTATTGTAGGAACATACAAAACATTGGTTAGCAAATCTGCTCCACTCTTGCATTTCACTTTTCCAATTGAATGTACACTATGTCTTGTATTATCACCAGTTTGAACTGTGTGACTAGAAATGCCTTTTTCCAATTCTGACATCAATTCTATGTTTCCTGACAAATGATTAGAACATCTAGAGTCAATGTAAAATACCTTTAGATCTTCTTTATCTGATGTGTTGATTGAATTCATCATCAATGATGTATGACTTTCATTCTGTGTGTCATTTGCATAGTTGTAGTAGGTGGTGTTGTAGGATTGATTTTGTCCCCAACTTCTTCCTCCACCTCTACCATAGCCTCCTCTTTGACTTTGTCTACCTCTTTGAAAATTACTTTGATATCTTCCACCTCGACCTCTGCTATTGTTGTTTTGATTCTGGTTTGATCCTTGTTGGTTGTGCCAACAGTCATGAGCCAAATGATTACTCAATCCACAGATCCAGCAAGCCTTCTTGTTGTTATTTTGATTACCTCTTCCTCTTTCAAAACCTCTTGCTCTTCCTCTGCCAGTGCCTTTACCTCTTGCATAATAAACTTGAGAAGTTGACTCTTCTTCATCCTTTGCTTTACCTTTATCTCCTTTCTTCTTGTTCTTCATGTACATTGCAGAACTTTGTCCTTTATCTCCATCTCCCTTCAAGTCTTGCTCATATGTGAGCATCAAACCAAGCAACTGGTTCAAATCTGGAACATAATGATTTAATGAAAGTTCTGTTGATAAGACAAAAGGTTTCCACCTTTCATCCCCTCTCAAACCTGCAAGTAGCTGAGCAATCAATCTGTGATCTTCAACATCTTCATCTATGGATCCAAGACTATCTGCAAGATCCTTCATCTTAGTGACATAATCACTAATGGTTTGACTTGGCTTCTTCTTGAATGTTGTAAACTCTGACCATAGACTTTCTTTCCTTGCTTTAGTAGTACTTTGGAAATGATACTCCAATGCATTCCATATATCTTCAGATGATTCCAATCCTCTGATGTGTGGTAGCAAATGATCAGAGATTGTATTGTAGATGTATGCTTTTGCACTTGCATCCTTCTTCTGCCAATGCTTTAAAGCATCTAGTTCTTCTTTCTTTGGTCGGCTTTCATCTTCAAATATTGGCTTCTCTTCTTCACCTGTAACATATATCATGAGATCCTTACTCATAAGTAAGGCTTCCATTCTCATTACCCATGCGGGGTAATTATCTCTGTCCAGTTTGTCAATGGAAATATGATCTGCCATAGTTCTTTCCTTCTGCTGCAACCTGTGAGCTTAAAGGATAAAGGATAATACTTTTTGAAGTTCTTTGTGTATGAGGATACTTTTGAAGTAACCTTTTGATGCCTTGTGTCTTCAAATGCTTCACCTTTCAAACTTTAATGGAAAACTTTACAAAACTTCTCGTACCTTTGTCGTCTTCTGCTCTCGAGAATCTTTCTGCTCTGATACCACTTGTTGATGTATGAAACACCACAAGAAATGAATTAATGTGACACTAGAACACCTCTGTGGTCACCATTAACTCATTGCCACTCCAAACTTTGAGAAATGATAGCCTAAAGTGAAAACTTTGCTTCTATAGAAATTCCTAGTCACCGAAATGACATACCTTCAGTATTTTGCTAATTTCTCCTAGCTCAAGTATTATTTCTCCATGAAACTTTATAGGCTGAAACTAGAAGAGTAGAGCTTTCCAACAAGCTATCATATGCATCAAACGGATCTCTAGAACTCAAGTTATGGCTCTCACAAGATGACCCTGTATGACCTTCCCAAACTAGAAATTTTGCCTGTTTTAGTATTCCTGGGTGTCTAAAAATAAAAAATTCGATGCCTAGCATCGAATTTCAGTCCAAGTCGATGCCAGGCATCGACTTTGGGCTTTTTTTGGATATTTTTCTGCACCAGAAACACTCTATTTTACACACACATGAAGAAGATGACTTATATGCTAGAAGTCGATGCCGGGCATCCATTTTATGCTGGAACTCGATGCCAGGCATCGAGTTGCTCCACAAACTTCATATTTTTAGAAGATTCAACAACAGTTAACACACGGAGAATGAAAAAATGACTTATCAGCCAAGATTCGATGCCAGGCATCGAATTGCTCAGAAAACATGAACTTTTGAATTCATCACACAGTAGGCAAGCATGGAGATGATGGAGAGAGACTCATACACAGAACTTTACTCAGTTCTTTCTCATAGCTATGAAAACTCAGAAGTTTTACAGATGCTTTCTCACTCAGAGAAACCCGACCATACTCAGTCGTATAAAATGAACTCCTTCTTCTACTTCTTCTCTCTTGCTCTCTCTCTCACTCTCGCCGCGTCAGTTGATACAAACTAACTTATATAGATTTTCGTATTCTCGTGATTTTAAAAAACTTCTAGAACTAAAGTGAACTAACTTTACAAATATGATACATTTGTGAACTTTTCCCTTCACATAGGCATGGGATTTTCTTCCTAAGATTTGACCTTCAAATATATGTCCAATTAGTGATTGTTTCTCCAACAAGAAGTACTCTCCCCGGATCTCAAAGTTTTGATAAACTTGCTAGACTCCTTCTCCACCCGTACTTTGAATTTCTTGAAGTAGTGGAACACATCTGATTTGTTTTTAATGCAATACAACCATAATTTTCTTGAAAATTCATCAATGAAGGTTATAAAGTTACCTATTTCTAGCAAGGGATGCTTCCCTTGTTGGACACCAAACATCCATGTGAATGTGGTCTAAAACATTTGCACTTACATAGGTACTCTTCTTGAAGGGCTGCCTTGATTGTTTTCCTTGTTGGCAAGCTACACAAATTTCATGCAACATTTTATATGTAGAATTTGGTAGGCCTCTTACCAAGCTCCTCCTTTGCATGTCCTTGAGCTTTGGTAGGTTGGACCTATTCATTTATGCCATAGATCCAAATTTGCTATCCTCTTATCTACATATGTGACATACATTGAATGGTGTGGATGATTTATGTCCATTGTGAACATTCTCCCTTGCTTTTTCCCTTTTGCTATGAGCTTGAAACCTACCCTTGGGCCCTCAACAAAACATCCTCTTTCATTGAACCTAGCTTGATAGCTTTTTTCTAGCATTTGGCCTATCGAAATCAATTTTTTGGTAATAGTTGGGACATGTAATACCTCTGATAATAACTTTGCTCTTTGATTTCCTTCCAAGCTGGTATCTCCCACATGTTGAATGGTATGCTCTAAGTTATCACCTGTTTCCACATGTCCTTGATGTTGTGGGACCTGCAAATTACTAAATAGATCCTTTCGTCATGACATATGATTGCTACATCCATTGTCTACGTACCATACATCTTCACTAGCTTGAGTTGTACCTTCACCATACCTCATGGCAAGTAAATAATCATTCCCTTGGCTGGATGATGTGTTTGCATAATTACCTTGCCCTCTATAATTGTTGTTGTTGCTTTGATTCCCTTGTCTTTGAGCTCTATGATAACATTCGATTGCTAAATGGCCAAGCTTATAGCATACAAAGCATCCATCTGAATTGGGTTGTCCTCTTCCACCAAATCTTGCACCTCTTCCTCTATTTGTGGCTCTTCCACATCTTTGACCTGCATTTTCTTATTGTCCTTGACCTCCTTGGTTTCTTTGATATCTTCCTCTTCCTGTTCCTCTTGTAGCACCTCAGTTGTGTCTTCCTCTTCCTCTACCTGCATACAACAATTTCCCTTGGTTATCCTTGGCATTATGACCACCAAGGTTCATCTCCTCTATCACCATGAGAGTGATTAGTTGATCAAAATGAGGAAGAGAGTCCCTTACATACACTGAAGTTGTGAAGGCCATCCATTTTTCATCATCCCTAGGTCCATTTAGGGTATGGGTGACAAGATCATCATCATCTAGGGCACAATCGATTGACCCTAGTGCATTTGCAAGCTCTTTAACCTTTAATATGTAATCATTAGCACCTTGAGAGGAGCTTTTCCTAAGATTATTTAGCTCATTCTTAAGCTGATTTTTTCTAGCTTTTGTGGAGGTTGAGTACAATCTCTCCAAGCACTCTAAATCACCATGGTTGGTAGTTTCCCTTTTTGAGCGTCTCAATCTAAGCATTGAGATCAGCATGGTCCCTCCGAGCTCATTTGAACCGTCCCCCTTGATGAAATGAAGTTGAAAAAGATGGCTTTTACCTAAAAAAATAGAGCTACTCCCCTTGATGAAGTTTCATCTTTGATTTGATGATGTATTTGCTTCCCCTTGTTGTTGATGTGCCCATTCTTTGCTTCCTTCCTTCAAACTTTGATGAAGTCTTTACTTAACTTCAGTAGCTCCTTCTTCTCCCTTTGATACTCCACTTATAGCTCTGATACCACTGTTGGAGGATAAACACTCCTATGTGCACAACAAAAGCAAATGAACCCTCCGAGGATCCTTAAATTTTTCACACATAGGCTCTCAATTTTCTGAGTTTCTCTGAGTACATGTAGAGATTGAAAATGAACCTTTGCAAGCTTAGACTAGACTGTTGGATGTGATGGCTGGATACACTTAGAAGATCAAGCTCGTGCTGCAAAACCTGCTTCACACCTGCCCTCCTTTGACTCCAGATATTCTTAGTAGACTTCTTGAGCTTCCAAATAATACCAAAATATGCTATATGTACTTTGGAAAAGGTTTGTGTAATGACTTGATCAAAACAGACTACTTTGCAAATCACAAGACTTGAAAAGTTTCTATTTTAGTCTTGATACCTGCTCAGTGTTATGCTCAGTATGACCAGTGTAGTTACAATTAGCAAAATTCCTTCTAGGGATATTCAATTAGCTTAGTAAGCTTCCATTTGCAAGTGGAATGAAAGAAAATGATTAACCACACTCAGAGAAATCACTTTAGCAAAATAAGGTGTACCCCCGATTTTTTAGGAAACTTACAGTCACAGACCAGTGAGCACCCCGACTGATATTTCTCTGTGATGGTAGATCCAATGGCCTTGAAACTTTGTAGGTGTATAGTAGACTTTGAGCTGAATCCAATGCACTTTGAATCATCCAATTTGGTTCAGTAGATCTTGAGATATGCTCCTTTGAAGTTGACAGAGTTGGAGGTAGTCACTCAGAGAAAACAGAGACTATGAATATATGTATATTGATTAAATCTAATGATTGTACATTCCCATTGGCATGTAATGTGATGCCCAATGGTACTCAGAGGTGTAGGTTATGGTGTAGCTCACACACCCTCAATGATTGACTCAGAATTGCCTCGGGAGGAGTGAAGATGCCCGCGACTTTTTCCTTGTACTTTTTATAGGAGTTGAATGAGATTTTGAATTTCAAATCCAAGTTAATCTCCTAGAATCATGTACCTAAAAGTGAATGAGATATTCTCTCAATCATCCATCTACTTTCCCACGACTTTCTCAAGTAGGTGAGTTTACAAGAGTGGTTAAAGCCATATAGACTTTTACATGAGATAAATGGTAAAAATCAATAAGACTAGGTTCCTATGGTTCTTGATTTTTGTGAATATATCCTCCAAGGATCCAAGTCCTTTGTGAATACTTCAAGGTTGATATCCAAGCCAAGTCTTCCAAAGCTTCCAATGTTCCAAGCCAATGTGTGTAGGCTTGCTTTGCACCAACAACTCCCCCTCAAGCCAAACACTTTGGCTCAAGTCTTCATCTCTAATCTTCAATGATTTCCTGCAATCCAATCATGGATTTAAACCTGCATAGCTTGCTTCCATCCAGAGCTTTAGTAAGCAAATCTGCACATTGTATATTAGTAGACACATATGATAATTGAATTTCTTTGCTAAGTAACTTCTCCCTCACATAGTGGTAGTGAACCTCTATGTGTTTTGTCCTAGCATGATAAACTGGATTAGCTGCTAGGTGAAGTGAACTTGTGTTATCACCAAATATGATTGGTGGCCTTGTGTATAGACCCAATTCTGAATATAATAGCTTCAACCATATGGCTTCTTGAGTGGCATTGGCTAGCCCTCTGTACTCTGCCTCAGTAGATGATAGAGCTACTGTGGGTTGTTTCTTGGATGACCAAGAAATTGGTTTATCACCTGCAAAGCATATGTAACCAGATGTACTCCTCCTGTCATCCTTGCAACCTGCCCAATCTGCATCTGAGTATACCTTAATGTCAATGTCTGATGAATATGGAAAGTACAAACCATGATTTTGTGTTCCCTTTAGGTACTTTACTATCTTCTTGGCTGCCTCCAAATGTGGTACTCTTGGTTTATGCATAAATTGGCTAAGTACACTAACACCATATGATATATCAATCCTGGTTAAGGTAGCATAATTAAGACTACCTACCAAACTTTGGTAACCTGTAATATCTTTGAGTTCTTCTCCTTCATGTGCACTGAGTTTGTGGTTGACCTCCATAGGAATGTTTGAGACTTTAGCTTCCTGCAAATTAAATTTTTTGACCATGTCCTGAATGTACTTCTTCTGAGTAATAAAGATACCTGAATTTGTGTAGACCAATTCAAGTCCTAGGAAGAACTTCAATAATCCAAGATCATTGATCTTGAATTCCTTCATCATTTGACCTTTGATGTGTCTTATTCCCTGAACATCATTTCCTGTAATAATGATGTCATCAACATAGACACACAAGTATATTACCTCTGAATTGTTCCTCTTTATAAACAATGAAGTATCTGCTTTACTCATCACAAATCCTTGATCTAGGAGATAGGTTGTCAACTTGTAATTCCATGCTCTAGGTGCCTGCTTCAATCCATACAGAGCCTTCTTCAATTTACAAACATGATTTACCTTATTGGGATCTTCATAGCCAGGTGGTTGTGACATGTAGACCTCTTCAGATATCCATCCATTCAAGAATGCATTCTTCACATCCAATTGGTACATGTTCCAATTCTTGGATGCAGCTACACTCACCATAACTCTGATAGTTGGCATCTTGGCCACAGGAGAAAATGTCTCCTCATAATCAATGCCTTGGGTTTGTGCAAAACCCTTGGCTACCAACCTAGCTTTATACCTGTTTATTGTACCATCTGAGTTCCTCTTGAGTTTGTAGATCCATCTGGATCCTATCACCTTCATGGAGTCCTTCTTGGGTACCAAGTCCCAAGTATCACTCTCCTTGAGAGCCTCCATTTCTTCATCCATTGCTTCCTTCCATTCTGGTTTAGTAATTGCTTCTTCAAATGTACCTGGTTCTTCATTCAAGATATCCTTTGCAAGATATACAGAGTGCTTGGTTACAAGTGAAGTATCATACCCATACCTAATAGGTTTCTTCTTTTCTCTTTGAGATCTCCTCATAGCTTGAGTTGAGGATTCTGGATTGTCTTCTAGTTGCTTCATCTTCATCTTCCCTTTGGATTTCCAAGCCCTGAATTCTTCAATGTTGATGGTGTCTTCATCATCTGAACTTGTGTCCTCTTTCTGAGTTGGTTCTTGCCTGATAAGCTTTGGAAAGTCTTCTTCCATATCATAAGGTAGGTTAACTTTCCTGCACTCATTTTCATACCATGAATCATTTTCATCAAAAATGACATCTGTGCTTACCTTGAAGCCTTTATTTGAGGGGTTATAGAACCTGTATCCCTTCTGATTCAAATCATAACCGATGAAGATACACTTTTCAGCCTTAGGATCTAGCTTTCCCCTTACCTGTGAGGGAATATGCACATATGCAACACACCCAAAGATTTTGCAATGATCCAGAGATGGTCTCTTACCATGCCAAGCCTCATAGGGTGTCATTCCATCAAGTGTCTTTGATGGCAACCTGTTGATTAAGTATGTGGCAGTAGATACACTCTCTGCCCAAAGATAATTTGGTAGTTTTTTTTCATTAAGCATAGACCTAGCTGTCTCTACAATGAGTCTATTCCTCCTTTCAGCTACCCCATTTTGTTCAGGTGAGTACCTTGTAGTAATCTCCCTCTTGATGCCTCTTTCCTGCAAGAAATCTTCAAAGTCATTTGAGAAGTATTCTCCACCACCATCTGACCTTAGCCTCTTCAAATGTCTACCTGTTTGATTCTCAACTAATGCAAGATACCTTTTGAAACAATTAAATACTTCATCTTTATGTTTCATGAAGTATAAGACAGTCCACCTGCTATAGTCATCAATAAAGGACACATAGTACCTTGATCCAGATATAGATGGCTCCTTGCTAGGTCCCCAAACATCTGTATGCACCAATTCCAGATAATCTTCATGCATAAAACCTTTCTTGGTATAGGGCAATCTGTGTGACTTACCAAATTGACAGGCCCCACACTTGTATATCATGTGTTGCTTGGATACATTAGGTATCCCAAGCACACATTGATCCCTGCTCATTTGTTTTATGGTCCTCTCTCCAATGTGACCCAATCTCTTGTGCCACATCTCCAATTCTGATAGGGTTTGGTCCTTGTAGTTGTACAAAGCAATATTCTTAGTATCTTCAAGTTCAAAGGTAAACAATCTACGTGATTTCTCTCCCTTGGCTATCCTTCTGAATCCATGTCTTGGATCCTCCACATATGCACCATGTTGAGTGAACCTGACCTGTAGACCTTTTTCAACAATCTGACCTACACTCATCAGATTCTTGGTGATTGTTGGAACATACAACACTCTGCTTAGTAAATTTTGATTACCATCACTTGTTTTGACATTGCCTACTTTAACAACTGAATGTTTAGTGTCATCACCTGTCTGCACTTGGTGCTTGCCTTTGGGTTCTTCCAAATCAGAGAGTAAGGCAACATTTCCAGCTACATGGTTGGAGCAACCTGAATCAATATAGAACAAATGATCATCATTGATACCTGATTTAGATGTCATGTTCATGATCAACAAGGAATCATCTTGATCCTCTGCATAATTGTTGTAATCCTTTCTGTTCCTGTATCCACCTTGATAATTGCCATTGTGATTGTAGCTATTGTTGTAATTATTGTTGTAGCCATGGTAGCCTTGAGATTGATTGAATCTGCCTCTGCCTTGAGAGTATCCTCCTCTTTGGTGACCTCTTCCTCTTTGGTTCTTGTAGTTTTTGTAGCATTCATCTGTAGTATGGTTAGACAAGCCACAAATATTGCATGGAGATTGATTGTAGGGTCTCCCCCTACCTGACTTACCTCCTCTGCCCCTACCTCTAGATGATCTACCTCTCCCTGCATAGTTTGCTTGGGAGGTAGAGCCTTCTTCATCAACCTTCTTGCTTTTACCCTTGTCTTTAGTCTTCTTATCAGTATATAGGGCAGAGGGATTGTTACCTTTTGATTGCTCTCCATTCTTTGTGATCTTTGCTTCATGTGTAAAGAGTTGTCCAATCAGAGTTGTTAGATCAGGTGCTTGGATGTCCATGTACAAGTCCATTGCAGTGGTAAAGCTCTCCCACTTGTCATCTGCCTTTAGTCCATTGATCACTTGTCTGACTATTTGCTCTTCCTCAATTTCTTCTCCAACACTTGCAAGTTGATCTGCAATGTCTTTGACTTTGGTGACAAAATCTGAGACACATTGTTTTGATTGCTTCCTAAGAGTTGTAAACTCAATCCATAGCTGATTCTTTCTGGCCCTTGTGCTTGATGAAAAGTATGTTGACAAGGTTTCCCAAGTCTCTTGGGAAGTCTTACAGTTCCTCACATGAGGTAGAAGGAAATCAGAGATAGAGTTTAGGAGATATGACCTTGCCAAAGCATCTTTTGCACACCATTGGTTGAGCCTCTCATGTTCATCCTTTGTAGGTAGGCCTCTGGTCTTGAATGAGGGCAATTCCTCATCTCCTGATATGTATCCATACAAGCTTCTCCCTTGTAGATAGGTCTTCATTCTCAATGACCAAGCCTGGTAATTATTTCTATCCAATTTGTCAATAAAGGAAGGGAAACCATCACCCATGATTACCTTATTTGCTCTGATACCACTGTTGGATGTGATGGCTGGATACACTTAGAAGATCAAGCTGGTGCTGCAAAACCTGCTTCACACCTGCCCTCCTTTGACTCCAGATATGCTTAGTAGACTTCTTGAGCTTCCAAATAATACCAAAATATGATATATGTACTTTGGAAAAGGTTTGTGTAATGACTTGATCAAAACAGACTACTTTGCAAATCACAAGACTTGAAAAGTTTCTATTTTAGTCTTGATACCTGCTCAGTGTTATGCTCAGTATGACCAGTGTAGTTACAATTAGCAAAATTCCTTCTAGGGATATTCAATTAGCTTAGTAAGCTTCCATTTGCAAGTGGAATGAAAGAAAATGATTAACCACACTTAGAGAAATCACTTTAGCAAAATAAGGTGTACCCCCGATTTTTTAGGAAACTTACAGTCACAGACCAGTGAGCACCCCGACTGAGATTTCTCTGTGATGGTAGATCCAATGGCCTTGAAACTTTGTAGGTGTATAGTAGACTTTGAGCTGAATCCAATGCACTTTGAATCATCCAATTTGGTTCAGTAGATCTTGAGATATGCTCCTTTGAAGTTGACAGAGTTGGAGGTAGTCACTCAGAGAAAACAGAGACTATGAATATATGTATATTGATTAAATCTAATGATTGTACATTCCCATTGGCATGTAATGTGATGCCCAATGGTACTCAGAGGTGTAGGTTATGGTGTAGCTCACACACCCTCAATGATTGACTCAGAATTGCCTCGGGAGGAGTGAAGATGCCCGCGACTTTTTCTTTGTACTTTTTATAGGAGTTGAATGAGATTTTGAATTTCAAATCCAAGTTAATCTCCTAGAATCATGTACCTAAAAGTGAATGAGATATTCTCTCAATCATCCATCTACTTTCCCACGACTTTCTCAAGTAGGTGAGTTTAAAAGAGTGGTTAAAGCCATATAGACTTTTACATGAGATAAATGGTAAAAATCAATAAGACTAGGTTCCTATGGTTCTTGATTTTTGTGAATATATCCTCCAAGGATCCAAGTCCTTTGTGAATACTTCAAGGTTGATATCCAAGCCAAGTCTTCCAAAGCTTCCAATGTTCCAAGCCAATGTGTGTAGGCTTGCTTTGCACCAACATAGACTTTGAGAAAATTCAAATGAGATTAAAATCACTCCATTTGGACACTCCATGATCCCTCAACCAGCTACAACAAAATAGATAACTTGATCTATTCATAGAGTATGAGCTAACTAGACAGACATTATTCTAGACATTTCTCTAAACATGTAGGCACTAAAGGTGAGACTTATACGAGTGAAAGTAGAACTTATAAGCTTTCCAACAAGACAAAAATCATTGCAAATGGATTCGGGATGTAGAAGAAAAAACAATAACAAGATAGGGGGGTCTGCCAAGATCATCTAGAGAGAAAAGAGTATGAAAAAGTGAAATCTTTGCAAAATATGTAGAGAATAGTGAGTAGGGGGTTGTGCTTAAGCAAAGGGGTAGCGTAGGCACGTATCCATGACTGTGAGTCATAATACAACTCATTAGAGGTTTAAAGACCACACAGTAACCTCTTTAACTAATCAAAAGCATACACATGTCAAAAGTGAGGTCCAATCACATCAAGAGGTGAGCTAAATCTTCTCTAATCAACTTCTTTCCATTATGGGCATGATTTGATGCTTACAACTTGTGGAAATCAGCCACCTTTGATTGTGGATGATGTGGAAGGTTCAATTTGGGGCATATTCCCACACTCTTGAGCTTGAAAAACTTTCAACAATCTACATATACACATAGATAAATAACCTCATTGTGATCCCTTTTGATGAATAAAGAAGGATCTAAGTTGCTACATATGAACCCTTCATCACAAGGTATGTAACAAACCTATAATTCCAACTTCTAGGAGCTTGTTTCAATCCATACAATGCTTTCTTAAGTCTACAAACATAAGATGCATGATTAGGGTTTTCAAAACCTAGAGGTTATGATATCCAACCATTTAGAAATGTATTTTTTACATCAAGTTGGAGGAGTCTCCAAGTTCTTGTAGCACCTACACTTATCAATGTTCTAATTGTAGTCATCTTTGCAACTGGTGAGAGTGTTTCCTCATAGTCTATACCATGCATTTGTGAGCATCCTTTGGCAACTAATTTGGCCTTGTACCTGCAAATTGATCCATTTGAGTTTCTGTTAACTTTATATACCCATCTGCAACCAATTAACTTTTGATTGGATGACATTGGAACCAAATCCCAAGTGTCCGTCTCCTTCAATGCATCTTTTTCTTCTTTCATGGCCTTTTCCCTTTTCCTCCTCACAGGTTGAGGGCTCTTCAAACATTGAGTCTTTTGCCAAGTAGATTGAGTACTTTGTAACAAATGTGGAATCATATCCATACCTTTTCTGGTTGTTTTTTCTCTTTTGTTGATCTTCTACGAGCTTGCTTAGAGCATTCTCCACACTCCTCCATCTTTGTCTTGCCTCTTGACTTCCATAGTTTGTAATCCTTTTCCCTTTCATCTTGGTCATCATCTATATCACTTCTTAGATCCTAGAACTATGTATCATGCTTGCTTCCTAATTTATGAGAATCAAGATCATATGGTAGAGTTACCTTTTGTTTTTCTTCATCATACCAAGACCTGTGTTCTTCAAACACAACATCTCTACTTGTAGTGAGTTGCTTGGTTGAAGGACTATAGAACTTGTAACCCATCTGAGTTGAGTCATACCCAATAAACACTGCCTTTGTTGTCCTTTCATCTAGCTTACCTCTTATTTGTGATGGTACATGAACATAATCTAAAAAACCAAACACCTTGCAATGTCCAAGATTAGGTTTTCTTCCATGCCATGCTTCATAAGGATTCAAACCTTGAAGTGATTTGGATGGTCGTCTATTGCCAAGGTACATAGTAGCTGAAATAACTGCTAGCCATAGATAATATGGCAACCTCTTCTCTTCAAGCATTGTTCTAGCTGATCCAACCAATGTCTTGTTTCTTCTCTCTACAATTCCATTTAGTTGAGGAGAGTACCTAGTAGTCACTTCCCTTTTGATACCTTTATCCTGCAAGAACTCATCAAACTCTTTGGAGAAGTATTCTCTCCCTCCATCAAATCTGAGCTTCTTGAGTGATCTACCTATATGATTCTCCACATGTGCTAGATATTTTTTGAAGCAATCAAGCACTTCATTATTACTCTTGATAAAGTAAAGAATAGTCCATCTACTATGGTCATTAATAAATGATACATACTACCTTGATCCTGCCAATGAAGGTTCTTGACTTGGTCCCCATACATCTGTATGTACTGAGTCGAATACGTTGTTGTGGATGTAGCCTTTATGGTTGAATGGTTGTCTTTGTGCATTCCCAATCTAACATCCAACACATCAATTGATCATGTGTTGCTTTGATATATTTTACAGTCCTAGAACACTTTGATCCCTGCATATACCCTTCAAGGTTCTTTCATCTACATGAGCAAGTCTCTTATGCCACACTTCAAGCTCACTTAGCGTTTGAGACCCAAACTGAATAGAGCTATATTCTTGGTTTCTCCTACTTCAAAAATAAAGAGCCTACCATGCTTTTCACCTTTGGCTATCTTCTTGAAGCCTTGACATGGATCTTCCATAAAAGCTCCATGTTGGGTGAACCTAACTTGCAAGCCTTTTTCAACTATTTTGCCTACACTTATTAGGTTTTCAATGATAGTGGGTACATAGAGAACCTTACTTAAAATGTTTTTCCTTTCATTGGAAGCTTTGACATTACCAATATTCTCCACATTGTGCTTTGTGTCGTCCATTGTTTGAACTTCATGTCTATGCTTTGGACTTTACAAATCAGATAGAAGGGCAATGTTGCCTGCAACATGATTTGAATATCCGGAATCTATGTAGAAAAAATTATCATCTTCTTTACCTTCTTTGTGGCTTAGATTCATTAGAAGCAATGAGTCCTCATATGCTTGATCTTCAGAATAATTTTGGTAGTCCCTTATATTATGGCCTAAATCAAATCCACCTCAAGCATAGTGTAAGCTTGATGTTCCAACATCTATCATGTACTCCTATTCTTGAAAATCCTCCTTTTCTTGAAGAAGACTTTGAAATCTTGATTGTAGAGTAAATAATCGATTATGATGTAACCAAGACATGCATTGGTACTCCATATCATCATATTTGGTAAAATATAAACATCATTCTATTAAAAAAATCTTATTATGATAATTTAGTTTTTGCACATCGTTCCCAATCACATAAGATGAATTCTCTCCCATCTTCCATTTCCAAGTATGTGTTCTTACATGGAACATGCTCATTACTGTTTAGTGATTGGGCATATGACTAGTTATTCATATCTATTTTCTTCCTTATCAACTAAGGTTAGTTGCTTTTCAAACTAGGAGGCATGTTATCACTTATGGAATGTTGAATTATTGGAGTTTAGTTTATTAAGATTCTAATGTTATTTGTGCTTTGATTTAGTAGGTGAAGGTTCATGAGGGCGTGGACATATTTGAAGGCATTGGGAATGGATGCATTTGGACATAAATAGAGAGATTATATTTTCCACTTATTTTGTAAATAAAAGTGTCAAACATGGATTTATAGAAACCACTACATGTTTGTGTGTGTGTGGGAAAAGGGCTAAGGTTGGCCGAGGTCCCTAGCTCAAGGGATATCCTAAGGTACCTAAGGAGTAATGGGAATGAGTGTGCATGATGGCCACATGTCCACACTAGATCATTCTAGAGAATTACTATCTAGGGTGCAAGAGGATATAAAGGATGGGGGGTGAGTTTCACACACATCATTCAAGTTTTCTTTTTGAGTCTTATTTTGGGGCATTTTGTTTTTTAGATTTGCATGATCTCACATTTGGTATCCTGGAGACATGAGGATTGGTATGACAACCATGAGTAAGTGACGGCACGTGTGTGAGTGAGAAGCACACTAGCATGCACACACATACACACACGTGCACACAAGGCAACAACAAAGAGAGGAACAATGAAGTGCTTTCTATTACTCAAGAAGTCTCTTATAAAAGCTCAAATCTCTAACCAATTAACCCCAAAAATGAGCTCTCTAGCTCTTTTTATAGTTTTTGACCAGCTTTGGCCCTATCTAAACCTAATGTCAAGCCTAGTTAAAAATTAGGTTCAATGTCTTATTTGAGGGCTCAAACGGAATCTAAAAATTATGAAAATTGGTATGAGACTACTTCAAGTACTCGGCAAGCTCAAGGACTCCTTGGCTTGAACAAAATGGAGTCTAATCTACCAAAAATGGTATATACAATGTTGGTGTAGTGATAAAAAACACTTTTGAAAAGGATTTATCTTTTTAAAAATTGGATAGGCCTAGTTGCTGGATCTTCTTTGACTACTTTGCCTACTTGGTCTACTTTGTCCCTCTACTCTAACTCTTTATGTTTGTGTTGGAAACAATGTCCCATTGGACAAAGTTGATCAATCTTGCTTAAAAAACAGCATGTATAGCCATTCTGTTCACTTCTTGTACAAGCAATCAACGTTGGCAGCGTGGATAGAACATATGTCTCCCAAACCTGTGGTGTGGGTTCAAATCACATGGACGCCAGTGCGTTCACGAAAAGAAAACTTGTGCTTTTGCTTTATTAAAAGATGGACAGCGAACGGATCGCAAAAGAATTTGCTTGGATTTTTTTTGTTAAGAAAAGCAAAACGAAGACGGCACCGAATTTGCGATATATGCTTTATGCGAGCCATAATTTTTATGAGCTTTTCAAGATATACCAACTACTATAAAATAAGAGTCATGGGTCACTTGTAATGTATCCTTCACCTAGTTTCAACACCAAGCTTTGGAGAGCTTTGGTACCTCAATAGAGGTGATGTTCTTAGCACATGGGGTAGCCATGTTGCTAACTTGGAGCATGTTGAGGAGCGGATATGGAGTTCTTCTTGGAGAAGAAGAGTGTGCTCACACTCTTGCTCATGGAGAGGACTTGGTCATTAGCAACTTGGTGGTGTGGATCATCCATCTACATGATTTATTTGAAGATTGTCTTCTACATGAAGATTTTGGGTTACTTCAAAGACATTGGATGGTGGTTAACATAAGATTTACATCTTATGTTAAAATTCAGGTACATATTCTCTTTATGCACACAAGTACTACTTGGAGTTTATGGAGGCAATGGCATCCATATCAGGAGGAGTCCTATGCCGGTATATGTATGCTTTATGCATATTTGAATGAGGTGTTCGAGAAGGTATGTTCATATGAGTTTGAGGATTTCTAGCAGCAAACTTGTTAGAATTCTTTGCTACTTTTATAAGTATGCAAACTTTTCATACACGTGTCTAACTTAGGGTCTTCCGTAGCCTAAGGTTAGATGAGGGTTTGTTGATAATCAATTTTAGACTAATCCTTCCTCTTGTTGATATATTTAGGTAGTGATATGTGTGAACACTCTAGGACCGCCGGGGCACTTTTTTCCCTCTTTAGGAGGTTTTTTTCCCCCAGCTTGTATATACGCCTATTGCCCTAATGGGCTACTTATCTTTGTACATTCTCTAGTAATACATTCAGTATTGTGTGTTTGTGCTCCAAGCTTCTTCTTCTTCCTTGTGCTGTTCGCGTGCTTCCACAGACGTCTATCTCCAACAATTGGTATCAGAGCAGGTCGTCGCTTCTTCTAGGGCGCTGTCGACACTCCTCCGTTTGCAGTCTCAGATTCGCACGAAATTTGGTGAGTATACTCAGGGTGTTTTCGAGATCAAAACAGCTTTGCTGTGTGGTGCCGAAATCGCGATCTGAGCTCGTTTCAGCCTCCGAACGCACTATCACAGCGCTTGTGCAGGCTATTTCGTCCTTTTGTGCCAAAGGTATATACCAGTTTCTATTTGCCAGTTTAAGCATCTCAAAGTCTGCTACAGGTCTAGTAGAACTCGTCTGGGCAGTTCCGTTCAACTTTTTGAGATACAGTCAATTTTCTGCATCAAGGTATTCTAGTCATCGGCCATGGCTGAAAGCAGTGATGTATTCCGTATGTTGGCTGTTGAGGATAAGTTGGATGGTACCAACTACCCATTATGGGCTTATATGATGCGACATGTACTGGTTGCAAAAGGATTGTGGAACATTGTGCAGGGTGTTGAAAGGCGTCCTGTTACACCTGTAATGATAGGTACTGCAAATACAGGTGTTGGAGCTCATGAAGATGGTGTCGAAGATGATATTCCGTAGATTCCTGTTCGTGCTGCTATTTCTGTTGCACCTACTGCAGAGCAGATTCGTTGGGATGGCAGAGATGCCCAGGCACATGCATTGATAGCTTTGTCTGTCAAACGTGCCATTATTCCTCACATTCGCTCTTGTAGAACAGCAAAGGATGCTTGGGATACACTTACCACTTTGTACCAGGCTAGGAATGAGGCTCGTGTTGCTTACCTCCGAAAACAGTTGGAGAGTGAGCACATGAATGAAGGTGATTCTATGGACAGATTTCTTACAAAGATCAAAGACCTGAAGGAACAATTCATTTCTACTGATGAGGTTATACGAGATAGCTCACTTGTGCAGACCGTTCTGAATGGTCTTCCTGATTCATATCAGAGTTTTGCCTCTACTCTTCGGTTGATGATGAAAGGCAATCCGAATGCCTTGTCATTTGAGGAATTATTCTCTGTTCTGCTGCAGAAAGATCAGTCCAGGCAGAACAGGTCCATTATGCGTGTTGCAGATCAAGCTTTCCTGGCTAGTCAGAAGGGCAAAGGAAAATGGAGCTCTTCTACTAGTAAGCAGAAATCTGCAAATGCTGCACAATCGAAGAACCAGGATAAAGATGAGAAGAAATCAGAAAAGCAGAAATTGTTCTGCAAGTACTATAAAGGAAATGATCATATTATAAAGAACTGTCCAAAACTGGCTGCTAAAGAGGCAAAGAAGAAAGAGGCTGGAATGGTTGCTGCAGAGGCCTCTACACCAAAAACAGAGTCTGCAAATCTTGTGCAGGAAGAAGAATGGGCGTTTACTACTGTCTGCAGTTTTGACCCATCTTCTCATGATCAGTGCATGTCTGCAGTAGACTCAGATGTTTGGTACTTTGACAGTGGCTTGACCAAACATATTACCTCGCAGCGTAGTTTCTTCTCTTCACTTGAGCCTGCCCCTACAGGGAATACTATCACATGCGCCAATAACTCCTCTTATAATGTTATGGGAGTTGGTAAGATCATTCTGACTGCTGCTGATGGTAGTTCTTTCACTTTGTCAGATGCTTTATTTGTGCCAGGGATCAAAAAGAACCTCTAATCAGTTTCTGCATTAGCCAAGATTGGCTTGGTTGTGAAATTCGTTGATGACAGGTGTACAGTCCATGATCTCTCAAATGGCGATGTGATTATTGCTTCTGGCATTTTATGTCGTGGGCTGTATAAGCTCATAGACTATGAAAGATCTGTGAATGATTCGGCATGTGCAGTTCATGATTCTCAGGCTATGTTAGATGCAAAGCTTTGGCATGCACGCTTTGGTCATCTGAATTTTGCTAGTTTGTTACGCTTGCAAAAATCTGAAATGGTGTCCTCTTTGCCCAAACTTGAGGCACCTGGAAAACATGTTTGTGAAGGCTATATTTTGGGCAAAATGCAGCGTTCTTCCTTTCCAAAAGATGGTTCAGTTCGGGCTACGCAGAAATTGCAACTTGTACATAGTGATGTCTGTGGTCCTATGCAGACACCCTCTTTTGGAAATTACCTTTACTTCGTGACTTTCATTGATGATTTTTCCAGGCATGCATGGGTATATCCACTCAAAGCAAAGTCCGAAGTGTTCATGTGCTTCAAACCGTTTTTGGTTTTGGCTGAAAATCTGTCAGCATGTAAAATGGGCACCTTCCGTTCTGATCCAGGGGGGGAATATATGTCTTCAGATTTTAATGCATTTCTGGCTGAACGTGGGATAAAACACCAGTGTACAGTGCCGTATACACCTCAACAAAATGGAGTTGCTGAACGAAAGAACAGGTCACTCATGGAGATGGCGAGGTGCATGGTCACAAGTCAGGCTTTACCACATAGTTTCTGGCTTGAGGCTGTCATGTGTGCAGCATATGTACTGAACAGGTGTCCCACTAAAGTGTTGCAGTCTATCACTCCATATGAGGCTTGTCATGACCGCAAGCCATCTGTTGCTCATCTGCGTGTTTTTGGTTGTTTGGCATATGCATTAGTGCCTGAAAAACATCGCAGAAAATTGGATGATAAGGCAGTAAAATGTATTTTTGTTGGGTACAGTTCTGAAAGTAAAGGCTATCGTCTGTATCATCCACAGACTAAACGCATTCTGGTTAGCTGTGATGTTGTCTTTGTGGAAGATGCTATTTAGCCATTGCTTTCATGTACTAAGGAGACATTTGTTAGCTCCAAAGACATGTATGATACTTTGATGCCTCTTTTTACAGGTGGACAGGCTAGTGCTGGTCCTAATGAGGCAACTTCTCAGCCTTTGCAAGTTTCATATGATGATGTAGATCATTCCATTTCTGATGCAGATTTACATGATGCACTTGTTGATGAGAGAGCTGATATTGAGCAAGCAAAAACTATGCCAAAATGGCTGGTGCAGACTTTGTGTGACATCATTTTAGATGCACCTTTGTCATATCGTACTCGTTCAGGCTCTCATAGTGCCTCCTTTGCATCAGATTCATATGCTATGGCTGCATCTAGTCTCTGTGATGAGAATGAGCCTGTTTCTTTTGATGAAGCACAAAATTCAGAAAATTGGATGGCTGCTATGCAATCTAAATATGATGCTATAATGAAGAATGGTACATGGTCTTTATGTGGGTATACAAGCTAAAGCGTAAACCTGATGGTACAGTTGACAGGTATAAGGCTAGGCTTGTTGCAAAGGGTTATGCACAGGAAAGAGGCATTGATTTTGATGAGACCTTTGCACCTACATGCCGTATGACTACTGTTCGGAGCATTTGTGCACTTGCAGCCCATCATGGTTGGAATGTACATCAGTTGGACATTAAAACAACATTTCTGAATGGTGACTTGCATGAAGAAGTGTATGTTTTTCAGCCCCGTGGCTTTGTGCAGAAAGGGCATGAAAACCAGGTTTGCTGGTTAAAGAAGGCATTATATGGTTTAAAGCAAGCACCACGTGCTTGGTATGAGAAGATACATGCCTATCTGATTGCACATGGTTTTGAGAACAGTCCAACTGAAAGCACCTTATATGTTAAACATGCTAATGATGTGCTTCTGATCATTGTTGTCTATGTTGATGACATGCTGCTCACTGGTCCTATTGAGACACATATTGCTGATTTTAAGGCTGATTTGCATGCCTCATTTGAGATGTCTGATTTGGGGCATTTGCATCACTATTTGGGCATTCAGTTTATGCACGTTGATGGTGGAATGGCTTTGTGTCAAACGAAATATATTGACACATTATTGCAGCGTTTTGGCCTTGAAGACTCAAAGCGTATTGCCACCCCTATGGAGACAGGTTTACGATTGAGTCTTCATGATGCTGGAGATGCATTTGATGCTGTTCTCTATCAGCAGGCTGTTGGATGCTTGATTTACTTATACATTACTTGGCCAGATATTCAGTTTGCTATCTCACAGATGAGCGGGTTTATGCATTGCCCAGGAGTCACGCATTGGAAAGCGGTTAAGCGCATCTTTCGCTACTTGAGTGGTACTCGGCTACTTGGGTTGTTTTATCCTAAGGGGGGATCACTACCTCCAGATTTCCATGTTTTTTCTAACTCAGATTGGGCTGGTTGCTATGACACTCGTGTGTCCACCAGTGGTTTTTGCTTCATGCTTTTTATGGCTGATTTGGGTGTTGGCCAGTCTTCTGCCACCACCATCTTCACTGACAGTCAGAGCGCATTGGGAGTTGCGAGGAACCCTG
Organism: Ceratopteris richardii; assembly: GCA_020310875.1. NCBI lineage: Eukaryota > Viridiplantae > Streptophyta > Polypodiopsida > Polypodiales > Pteridaceae > Ceratopteris > Ceratopteris richardii. Next base: position 109,825,775 of record CM035419.1, on the reverse strand, counting down.
TGTTCCATGCTCACACTAAGCACATTGAGGTGCATTATCACTATGTCAGGGAGAGGTTCTCTGCTGGGGAGATCAGCTTGGCATATGTGCCCACGCAGGAGAACATTGCAGACCTTTTCACGAAGGCTCTACCTAGGGTGAAGTTTGAAGCTTTCCGCAGAGCTTTGGGCTTACTTCCTTTTGTGGAGTGATTTCCACATAGCTTGGCACTTCCTTATACATGAGTGCCAGCTCCTTGTTCACCGCATCACTCCCAGGGGGGATTTTTTGATATATTTAGGTAGTGATGTGTGTGAACACTCTAGGATCGCCGGGGCACTTTTTTCCCTCTTTAGGAGGTTTTTTCCCCCGGCTTGTATATATGCCTATTGCCCTAATGGGCTACTTATCTTTGTACATTCTCTAGTAATACATTCAGTATTCTGTGTTTGTGCTCCAAGCTTCTTCTTCTTCCTTGTGTTGTTCGCGTGCTTCCGTAGACGTCTATCTCCAACACCTCTTTCTATCACTCATATTCACTCTTCTATAACCTATTAGGTCACACATCTCATGTATATTCAGATTTCTATCTATACATCTGAATATGTTTGTTACATTTGTACATTCACTCTTCCATCTATTTTTTCACATAGAGTGGGTGAGAGTTTTGCTCCCACATTGTACATTGAACATTGGTATATATGATAGTGTGAGTAAGCAGTGGCTTATGTAACACTTTACACATGTTGTCTAATCTTTTTCTATCTTTGTCTCATCATTTGTATGATTAAATGTGGTATGTTCATATTTTGTCAATATTGGAAGATTACTAAATTCTATGTTGTATATGCTGGACCTATGGAACCTTGGACCTGTGGCATTAGTTATTGGCCTACTAAATTTCCAACATTTGGTATCAGAGCTTTAGGGCTTTGGCATCAATGCATTTAGGCTCATTCAGATTCCCAGGTCTCCGGACTTCCAGGTTTAAAACATATGATTTAAGAGCATCTTCTAATATTTGACATTTGACATACACACTTAATCTAGATGAGTAGACATTTGAGAATTAGACAACTCAGTCACATGTGTACTCATCAGTGTGCAGTATGAAGTTGATGATCTGTTAGTAGCCGAATACTTTTAGAAGAGTATGAAAATACTTTACAAAAGTATTGTTTGAAGACCAAGACTTGATGAAGAGAAGACTACTTCAAATTCAAGGAAGAACAATGGTTTAGAGAAGATGAAGGAATCAGATCAACATCAAATCATAGGTATCAGTTTTTACTATCAAATTATCATTTGCAGGTCATATCTTAGAAGAGCAGTTATGAAGAGATTTGAAGGATTCAAGGAATGCTTTTATACACTTTCGTTATTTGAAAGTTAAAGGCTACATCAAAACAGGTATCTAGAGGTTTTTTTCTAGAGAATTTTGAGAGATCTCTTTCATGGCAAGAAAGCTCATCTAAGAAGACAATTGTGGAGAGCATCATTTTTGTTTTCAGCCAATTTTGTGTTGTAAGTTGGTTGGATATCTAGGTACAAAAATTGATCTAGAGAGGTAACTCTAGAAAGGTAATTCATCATTCAGACAAAAGGTTGGTGAATTTAGTCATATCGGTCATTTGAAGCAGAATTTTGATTCAAAGATATGAGGAGATGATAAAACATGATTCTATGTTCACTTCCATTTGTATACCATGTTTGTTTTGTCTCTTACTCTTAGCACTAGAGGAAGAGAAAGAGTTCATTTGAAGAAGTTAAGAGTATTTGCTACTTCAAGATGAAGAGAACAAAAGGTATGGAAAAGAAGTTTGAAGATGTTGACATCATCATTAGATGGAAGAAAGATGCAGAAAAAGAAGGTCCAACATTTCCAAAAGAAGAGTAAGACTTCCTTTTACTCATATTTTCCATATACTTTTCCTATTTTTTATCCTCTACATCCAAAGACAAGTCTACGAGAACATCTTGTGTGAAGATTAAAAAAGAAGCAGTTTCTTGTTTGCATTATACTTGGTCATGATTTAGTAGTTTTGACAAAGAATTACATTGAGGAAAGAAAAGCAACAGATAGATGTTGTGACTCATATGTGTATGAGTTATGTTTTAGTTGAAGATTTTTTTTTAAGCAGGCAGCTTATATGTTCCCTCAAAGAATTTTTGGAGTGTCAAAACAGAGCTACTTGGTATATGACAAGTTGCAGAGAAGTATATTTCTTCTTTATCTAACTCTTGAGGTAAAAGAGTTTTTTGTAGCAGATGTTGAAGACTTGGGTTGAGCTTTTGTGTTTGGAAAGGTTACCTCATATTCAGTATTTTTAGAAAAATTCAAGAAAATTCAGTTTTTTGATGTACTAGTCAGATGGAGAATCTAATTTCTATGACTGTCTAGATTTTTGGATACATGCTTGTATTCAAAAAGGTTCCAAATCAGATCCTATCACTTGATTGAGAAGTGGAGTTAGCCAACAGAAATTCAAGAAGGTACTATCACATTTCACCCGGGTAGAATATGAAAAGATATGAAGTATCAGTTTGTAGCTTTTGGAGTTCTCAAGGTGAGAAGTCTGTTCACTTATATTTCAAGTAAGAATTACAGATTCTTGGAAAGGATCTAGTTGAAGAAAAGTTTTTACAACTTTATGTGAGAAGCATGGACACTTGGAGACTGTTAAACGTTACACGGTTTATCGTTACTCGTTACTTCTACTTTCCGACTCAAACACTTCAAGTTCATCCGGTTCCGAGTCTTCCTAACCGCAATGGTTCTCTTAGCCACGTGGGTCCTTGGGAGTGGTAGGGGTCTGTTAGACAGAGGCCCTATACTATTTTCCCAAATTAACACACAACCTTAATGTCATCCCGTCTTAGCTCAGTGTCCATCCCTGAACAACGTAAGACTGTTCAGTGTGCTGGAATTAGAACTTCAAGACTGAGGGTAGTAATTCGGTTACTTAATTTATGCGCAACATATACTTCAGTAACAATGTCACCTAATCCGTACTTCGTCAAGGCAGATAGGTATACCAACCAGACATTATACCTTAAAGTTACAAGGACTCGAACAATCAGTTTCCTAGTAATAAACGGTTAACCATAACTAACGACGCCCTACTCACATTCAGACCATTACAGCTACTAATCTTCCCGTAGTCGAAATCCACAGTTACAGTATCGAATTTGGTCGTGTAACACTAACAGACAATTAGTTCGGGATTACTCTTCATGTAACCTACTTCGCCGAAGAACTGCCAAATAACATACCGCACTTGATCACGCTAAGAGACACACTCAATCATTCACCGAACAGACTCGCAACACAATACAACTGATTCGCCACTCTGTACTAAGGTGAGAATAATCGACTAGTCGGAGTACAGACGGAACAGAACAAAGAAGAACTTATCTTCTCAACAACATACACACGCACACAATGCGTTACAGTACTTTCAAACGAGACTCAATCAAACAACACACTGCAATTCCCACAAAACCGGGCTCTCTTTCGCTCTTTTTCTCATTGCCTTAAATAGAGGATTTTTTACAAGGGTGCGCACTTCTGCAGTTACCTGCGCGTTTCCTGAAAGATTCTTTTTTCATTTAAGCTCCCTGTCCTCGTACTTTTGTCCTTGTTTGGCGGCCGTCCAGCACTTTTACATTTAAGGCACCTGTCCGAGTTCATTTGTCCTGGTTCGGCGGCCCTCTAACACTGGCACGCACGGTGGACTCGAACCCGCAGGTGCATTACTAACTTCAACATCCTTTTGCGTTATAGAGGAGTACAAGCTGACCTACCGAAAAGATTGGGGTCTTCAAATATCGATCGTGTGTCTTGGCTTGCCTTAGTTGTACTTCGCGCATGGTTAAAAAGTTGAGCCATCGGTGCTCATCAAGTTCCCTGAGTGCGTCCATTCGTGCTGTCAGCGATTCTTCCGGTAGCATTTTCTGGGTGATTGCTACACGTAGACTTGGGATAACTATTTCCATGGGTGCTATTGCTTCTAAACCATAAGCTAGTTTGAAAGGTGTCAAACCTGTTGTTACCTTATATGTAGTTTGGTATGCCCATAATACTGCAGGTAGTAGTTGATCCCATCTTTCCGGTGCTTCCATGATCAGTTTCCGGAGGATATTCAATAGTGATTTGTTTGTGCTTTCGGCCAGACCATTGGCGCGAGGGTAATATGGAGAGCTGAGTTTATGTGTCACCTGGAATGATTGGGTTAGTACCTTCATTACTTGATTTACGAAGTGAGTACCTTGATCTGTCACCAATTCGAGTGGTAAGCCAAATCGTGGGAAGACATCATTTAACAGACATTTCGCTATTACAACTACTGTAGCAGACCGTAAAGCCCAAGCTTCTGCCCATCTTGTTGCATAGTCTGTACAGGTTAGTATGTATCTGTTGTTACTGAAGACTGCTGGAGGTGTGATTGGACCGATAAAATCTAATCCCCATTTCTGAAATGGTTCGAGTGGCATAATGGGCTGCAAGGGAAAGAAGTGTCGTTGTAGAGGTTGTCCAGACCTTTGACAGTTATCGCAATTTTTGACGAATTGGGCCACGTCTCGGTACATAGTAGGCCACCAGAGACCTCCTTGCAGAATTTTCCGGTGAGTTAGATCTGTGGCAAAGTGACCACCGGTAGGGGTTGAATGAGCCATCGTGATGACCGAGTAAATTTCGTGTGGAGGAACACATCGAAGTAAGATTCCGGTGTGATCTACATAATATAGTTCTCCTGCAACTAGTCGGAATCGGCGGCTACACACTGCCAATTTCCTTCGAACTGCCTTGGAAGTCTCAGATGGAAAGCATCCTTCGGTGAGAAAAGTTAACATCTGATCATAATATGTAGGTGTTGCTTGTAATTTGGCAGTCTCATCGGTCAGTGGCTCAGAACTATAAATTGCTGGAGTTGTGTCATCTATGCCTATCGGAGCTTCACCAGAATCTAGGCGAGATAAGAAATCTGCTAAGGCATGTGCATTTCCGGATTGGTGAATGACTTCATAATCAAATTCCTGCAAGAGTAGCACCCATCGGGCTAATTGTCCGCCTAGATGTTGTTGTCTCACTAGATAGACAAGGGCAGCATGATCCACATGAAAGGTAAATTTCCGGCCTAATAAATAATGTCTGAACTTTTTGATGGAGTAAATTAACCCTAGACATTCTCTTTCAGTGGTAGAATAGTTCTTTTCTCCCGGTGCAAGCCTTCTGCTGGCGTAATAGACAGGGCGAAACCACTTATGTGTTTGCTGCATTAGAATGCTGCCGATCGCAATATCTGAAGCGTCGACAAAAACATGGAACCGATTGTCCCAGTCCGGTGGTTGTAGGATTGGGGCCTGCGTCAATAGATACTTGAGTCGATCAAATGTAGTTTGGCATTCTTGAGTCCATTCGAACTGTCGTGGAGTTTTGGTGATTAGTCTATTCAGAGGTACAGCCAGATGAGCAAGCCACCGTAAGTGTCTGTCGTGCCACCGTACTTGACCCATAAAACGCATTACTTCTTTCGGAGTGGCGGGTACTGGGGCTTCTAGAATTGCTGAAATCTTGTCCGGGTCTACTCGGATACCTTGGGCAGATACAATATGACCAAGTAGTTTGCCACATGAAACGGCAAACACAGATTTGCTTGGGTTCAGGCAAAGTCTGTAGTCTCGACACTTTTGGAAGCAGCACCGTAGATGAAGCAAATGTGCCATCATCTTTCCAAAAATTGAGAAGTCATCGAGATATACTTGCATAAACGAATTGAGATAAGGAGCGAAAATCTCCTGCATACATCGCTGAAAGGTGCTTGGTGTGTTTCTCAATCCAAACCACATTACTGTGCAAGCAAAGACACCCCAATTGGTAATGAAGGCAGTTTTTGGAATATCTGCTTCAGCCATTCTAACCTGATTGTAACCGCTGTATTCGTCTAAAAATGAATACATTTCGTGGCCTGCTACCCTATCAAGCATGGTATCCAGAAAGGGGATCGGAAAAGGATCTGGTACTGTTGCTGCGTTTAATTTCCGGTAGTCTACACAGATTCGTAGTTGCTTATTTTTCTTTGGCACGATCACAATTGGTGAAATCCATTCAGCATGTTCTACTGGTACGATGAATCCTACCTTTAATGATCTGTCAAGTTCGGCTTTTACCTGAGATGCGTAATTGGGATTCATCCGATAGCTGGGCTGCCTATTCGGTTTAGCTTCGGGCTTCAGCATGACTTTGTGCTGATATATGCGCGGATCTAATCCTTTCATATCTTTGTAATCCCAGGCAAAGACTGTTAGTATATGATCAATGTCTACCCCTCATGATTGTATGCACATTTTGTAAGGCCCCCTTTATGAGGAGAAGCCAAGCGTGCATTACCCAATTGATGGGAATCCCAACTTGAATGTTGGATGAAGGTCATATTGGACCATGTAAGATATTATAAGGAAAGGGAGTTACCAGGGTCCCCAATTGTGGGGTCCGGGGCAGCGGTGAGCAGCCCCGGCTGGGGGGTCCAAGGGGGCCAGCGGGCCCCCTGGTGGGGGTCCGGGGGCAGCGCCCCCGGCGCGACGGTAAAGGGAATATTCCATGGAATATTCCCTGTCGGAGTCAGAAATCATTTATATTTGTTAGGTCGGTTCAACCAGTCTAAGCCGTGTATGGCAATTACGCGGGCGGTGGCCGCCCACGCTCTACCGCCCATGTATAGCCGTCCATGGCAGGCCACCCATGATCCTATATATACATGACTTCTGCACTTCCTAAGATACCGAGTTGAGCCAGCATACCTCTACCTTGTATCTCCCTATCTAGAGTTGTCTAGATCACCATTTAAGCTCTACCTTGAGAGCGCACGGGTGGACAACGCCATCATCTTTGTACTTGCTGCTAGTAGAAAATTGTTGAGATTCTCCTATATCTGTTATCTTCTCTGCTATTGCTCCTGTGTTATATTGCGTAACTATTGTCTTTCAAAGACGTCTGAGAATTCGCGAAGTAGTCGAATCAGATCAGCCTTAAATAATTCCGGTAAGTTTTGCCTTATCTTTACAGGTCGTGGATGATCTTCGTCTCCTAGATTGTACGAGGTCAACTGGTCTTCGGAGACATAAAACTGTTGCGGTTTCTCTGTGTCGTCTGTCGACCGAAGTAGTGAATGTAATTCATTGTCATGTGTTGGCATCCTATCTTCCTGCTTGGTTTCTTGGGTGATTGGTGTAATTGTACACACTGAAGTACTCCAGTTATCTATTACGGACTGTAGATCAACAGTCCCTAAGGTCATTAAGTCGGCGTTACTCTTCAGAAATTCCTCTTCTTCATCATCTGATAGTCCATCTAACATGTGGACAGGTTCAGCAAAATATGGTCTGGCGTGCAGTTCGCAAGGTTGTATAGCATCTAATTTTACTACATATCTACGGCTGGCATCTTTGAACGTAAGCTCTTGTGCAGACCAGTCTTGTATTACCTTCGCATGCTTCAGCCAAGGTCGACCAAAAAGAAGATTGTAATCCAAAGTGGATTCCGGCAGATCTAGTATAACAAAATTCATCTTGAAGGTCGTACCTTGTAAAGTAATGGGTATATTTTGCACAAGTCCTACAGGATGGACTCTAGATTGGTCTGCCATTCTGACAAAAAATTGAACTGGTTCGATTTCGGTCCATCCTAATCTATTGCATAAGGCTGTAGTTGCAATGTTGACACCAGAGCCTCCATCAATCAATACCTGTGTAATTTTATGATTCTTATACCATACCGTAATCAAGGGGACTGAATGATCAACCGTAGAATCAGGTTCTGGTTGAACTGCTGCTGTCGCCGAAATACAAGAAGGTACCGGACTGAACTGTTGCTGGAACTGTTGTCGAACACCAGGTACTAATGCCAGTAGTTGGCCGAGAGGCAGAGTGATAGATGCCTTGGATAAAATTTCCCAGGCCTGCTGAGATTGGTTATCCTGCTCTTTTGAATTTGAGGTCTCTGCTGATGTCGAAGTATCTGCTGTTATGTCTACTGCTGATGGTGGTTCCGCTGCTGCTTGCTTTTGTTGTGTTCCTTCCTCTGTCGACGAGGTCTGAGTCACCGGAATGGGTTCTGGGAACACTGGTGGTTCTGTGGCGGTCCAGTGGCTAGCTTTGTTATACATCCTATGTTGTTCTCGTATCCCTGGTTCAAATACTTCTACTGCTGACTGCAGCTGTTTACCTGATCGGGTCTGGACTGTAGCAGTCTGCGTTTCTACCGGTGTAATTTGTACCATGTTGGCCATTGGGTTTTGCCGCTCCTTCTTCCTTTGATCATACTCAGCTGCGTCCTTGCAATATCTTCTAATGTGTCCGAATTCACCACAAAAATGACAGCGTGGCGGTGGTAAATTGGGATTTTCCGGTGGTGGTTCGTTCTGCCAGCGGTTTGCATTATAGTTGTTGTTTCTCTGTCCTCGGTAGTTTCGATATCCTTGCGGTTGATTGTTTCTCAGTTGCGGAGGTACATAGTGATTCGCTGCCTGTCCATGTTCTTGAATAACAGCATTGACTGTTGTTGTTCCCTGTAATCTGGCATCGTAGACACAATTTCCGGTGGTGTGACCGGCAATGTTGTAGATAGCGCAGAACGTTTGATTTAGCGCACAGTTGGCACTAGTATGACCTGAATTTTTGCATGTGATACAGTACACTTGTCTGGTTATATCTTCATTCATAGTTTTGTTCGTCTTTAACCACTCTAGATCTTCTGTAAATCCACCGACTTTGGATTCCAGTTGCAGAGCCATGGCGATGACTGCATCCAATGTCATTGCTCCGACACATCTGATGATCATGATCTGCTTCAATTGCGGGTTTAAACCATTGATAAACCACTGAGTGATTACGTCATCCGGTAAGTTAGCGTGGGCCTGTGGTATCTGTCACAAGTGTGTTCTAAAAAGTGTAGCATATTCTTGAACAGTCTGATTCGCCTTCTGTCGGTTGTTCTGTAAATAATCAAAGATTTCGGCGGGATTCTTCTTTAGCCTAAATCGTTGCAAAAAAGCATCTCGTACTGCATCATAGGTACCGAAATGATTAATGTCGTATTCCGTAAGCCATCTAGCCGCTTCATTGACCAGTGTAGATTGAAAAACAATGGCCTTGTATGCCTGATCCGGTGGATGGTTGAGGACTGCATAACTGATCTCGAAAGTGCGTACGTGAGCATCCGGGTCATCTCCTGGGAATCCACCAAATTTCGTGTCTGTTACTCCTGTTGGGGGCGGCCTTGGTTGACCTAACTGTTGTTGCTGTTGTTGTCCGTTCATCGTGAGTGTATCCGGTCCTTCTTCTGTATCTTGAGGTTGATTAGTTGAATTATCAGAACCTGGATCGCCGGATGGTGTGCCTTCCGGTGTGCTGTTTTTGCGTAGGATACTTCGGATCTCTGCTTCGAATAGCTCTCCTTCCTTCTGGATGTCCAATATCCGAAATCTTTCTTCTAAGCACGTAGGTCGGGCTGAGGACTCCGCAAAAAATGCTAATCCTTGGCCGCCAGCTGGTGTTTCTATCACTGGAATATCACCGGAAGGAACTGACAGTGTACCAGACTGTAGTGTTTTTCCGCTTTTACCAATTTCTTTTCCTAGAGTTTTTCTAATCGTGGATAACTCTGAATCTTTATCCAAGATTGTTAAATTGGTTTCCAGCGGCGTCTTGGTAGATTCTGGAATTACTGTATTTTGGTTAGGCTGGGTCAAAATGACACCAGAATGTACCAAAGGCGTTGATCGTTCCACCGGAATATTACTGGAATTAATTCTAACGTCGTTAACTTGCTTGAACACTGGGTCAGGCCGCGTTATACCTTCTTCTCCTGGGGTTGTCTTTAGTACTTTTCGTGTTCCAGTCGTATGGTTCCTAGGATACGTTTCGCCAGACCGAGTAACCGGCATGTATCATTGCTTAGTAGCACTACCTGAGCAGTTGGCAACAATCTGGCTCTGTTGCTACCGTCAGTCAATCGAACGATAAACGTAATGTTTGATTATGAACAAACAGCCAGCACGCTACTGCTACTGTTCACAAATAACTGGCAACCTGATGCCACTTTCCCACAGACGGCGCCAAATGTTAAACGTTACACGGTTTATCGTTACTCGTTACTTCTACTTTCCGACTCAAACACTTCAAGTTCATCGGGTTCCGAGTCTTCCTAACCGCAATGGTTCTCTTAGCCACGTGGGTCCTTGGGAGTGGTAGGGGTCTGTTAGACAGAGGCCCTGTACTATTTTCCCAAATTAACACACAACCTTAATGTCATCCCGTCTTAGCTCAGTGTCCATCCCTGAACAACGTAAGACTGTTCAGTGTGCTGGAATTAGAACTTCAAGACTGAGGGTAGTAATTCGGTTACTTAATTTATGTGCAACATATACTTCAGTAACAATGTCACCTAATCCGTACTTCGTCAAGGCAGATAGGTATACCAACCAGACATTATACCTTAAAGTTACAAGGACTCGAACAATCAATTTCCTAGTAATAAACGGTTAACCATAACTAACGACGCCCTACTCACATTCAGACCATTACAGCTACTAATCTTCCCGTAGTCGGAATCCACAGTTACAGTATCGAATTCGGTCGCGTACAGAAACACTAACAGACAATTAGTTTGGGATTACTCTTCACGTAACCTACTTCGCCGAAGAACTGCCAAATAACATACCGCACTTGATCACGCTCAGAGACACACTCAATCATTCACCGAACTGACTCGCAACACAATACAACTGATTCGCCACTCTGTACTAAGGTGAGAATAATCGACTAGTCGGAGTACAGACGGAACAGAACAAAGCAGAACTTATCTTCTCAACAACATACACGCGCACACAATGCGTTACAGTACTTTCAAACGAGACTCAATCAAACAACACACTGCAATTCCCACAAAACCGGGCTCTCTTTCGCTCTTTTTCTCATTGCCTTAAATAGAGGATTTTTTACAAGGGTGCGCACTTCTGCAGTTACCTGCGCATTTCCTGAAAGATTCTTTTTTCATTTAAGCTCCCTGTCCTCGTACTTTTGTCCTTGTTCGGCGGCCGTCCAGCACTTTTACATTTAAGGCACCTGTCCGAGTTCATTTGTCCTGGTTCGGCGGCCCTCTAACAGAGACATTTAGGTAGCAAATCAAACATTCATTCATGAAGGTTTGATGAGAGCAAATTCTACACAGGAGAGATCATTGATCTTGGATGATCTTGTATGATCTAGTATGATCTTGGATGATCTTGAATGATCATGAAGATCTTGAGTATTTATGAGTCAGTTGTCTATCCTTTGTTTGTGAAGATTCTTATCATTGGAGGAAGTAAGTCAAAGATTCAGGTTCTATCATATTTGTATTGCAAAGAGATAGAAGAAGATACTTGTTATGTTGCAGAAAGGTTATGAATCCTAAAATGCTTTCAGCAAGGTTCTTATGATAGATCAGCTAACCTTATTCTAGATTTTGGGAAGCTGAAGAGTTACATTGGAAGCTATTAGCAACGTGCAGTGCTAATAAAAAGAGTTCAGAGATTTTGTTTCAGATACAAGTATTGATCATTGAATATCAGATTTATGAAGAAGGACATCCAAGATTTCATAAAGTCTAATATAATTTGAAGAATACTGGATACTAGTGTTAAGTCATCCAGGGGGTTATGAAACATGAAGACTTATTTTTCAGCCATATGTGAAAGAATGCAAAGCCATACCTACAGGTATTCCTATATCAAGTATTCCTATATTTCCTTTGTCAGTTTCTCTTTATGTTCTAGCTTTGAAAGAAGAAGGAAGAAGGAGAATGTCTGGAGAAAGTTCCTGTTAGGATGTTCCTGTTCAGGAGAAGGTTCCAGAGTTCTATTGAAGAGAAATTTGATATTTTAGAGAGGTATGTTTGAGAAGTGTGCACATATATGTTTATACCACGTTCTGAAGGAAAGAGGTATGAAATATTTTCAGATAGAACAAGGATGAAGACATGATGATATCATAGCTTTTTTTATGAGACTCGAGTTGATTTTAGTTGATTTCAGCTGATTTCAGTTAATTTCAATTGATTTTAGTTTATTTCAGTTGAGTTGAGTTGACTTGACTTGAGTACAGTCAGAGGTGAACCAGAAGTGTTCATAATACACTAAGTTGTGAGTTGTCAGTTACAGGTTCCAGGATTCAGTTCTTGATTTTGCTTAGTGTATTTACATGACACAGCAGAAGTACATTGAGAAACCTTTTTTGTAAGGTAAATGCAAATATGTGGATCCTAGTGTATGTTTTCAGGTTTGAGAAAACAAGAGACAGCAGGTTCAAAGTCAGTTCTTGCTATATTTGTTGTCAAGCAGTGGTTGCTTGATGAGAACACTATTGGATATCTAGTTTGCATATTTTCTCAAGTATTATGGTTCATATTCAGCAAGTACAGGTGTTTGAAGTTTGAAGAAAATTCAAATTCAGTTTTGAAGAAGACTTTTGAAAAAAAGGTTTGAAGGTCAGTTCCGGAGTACAAGTTTGAGGCTTATGAAGTTTGCAGATCTAGTTCAAGTTGTACCATTGTGACATTGCAGGGGGGATTGTTGAAAACAATGTCCCATTGGACAAAGTTGATCAATCTTGCTCAAAAAAGAACAAAATGTATAGCCATTCTGTTCACTTTTTCTACAAGCAATCAACGTTGGTAGTGTGGCTAGAACATATGTCTCTCAAACCTATGGTGTGGGTTCAAATCCCATGGACGGTAGTGCGTTCACGAAAAGAAAACTTGTGCTTTTGCTTTATTAAAAGATGGATAGCGAACGGATCGTGAAAGAATTTGCTTGGAGTTTTTTGTTAAGAAAAGCAAAACGAAGACGGCACCGAATTCGCGATATATGCTTTATGCGAGCGATAGCTTTTTATGAGCTTTTCAAGATATACCAACTACTATAAAATAAGAGTCATGGTCACTTGTAATGTATCCTTCACCTGTTTCAACACCAAGCTTTGGAGAGCTTTGGTACCTCAATAGAGGTGATGTTCTTAGCACATGGGGCAGCCATGTTGCTAACTTGGAGCATGTTGAGGAGCGGATATGGAGTTCTTCTTGGAGAAGAAGAGTGTGCTCACACTCTTGCTCATGGAGAGGACTTGGTCATTAGCAACTTGGTGGTGTGGATCATCCATCTACATGATTTATTTGAAGATTGTCTTCTACATGAAGATTTCAGGTTACTTCAAAGACATTGGATGGTGGTTAACATAAGATTTACATCTTATGTTAAAATTCAGGTACATATTCTCTTTATGCACACAAGTACTACTTGGAGTTTATGGAGGCAATGGCATCCATATCAGGAGGAGTCCTATTCGGCATAGGTAGAAGAGAATCAGTATATGTATGCTTTATGCATATTTGAATGAGGTGTTCGAGAAGGTATGTTCATATGAGTTTGAGGATTTCTGGCAGCAAACTTGTTAGAATTCTTTGCTACTTTTATAAGTATGCGATCTTTTCACACACGTGTCTAACTTAGGGTCTTCCATAGCCTAAGGTTAGATGAGGGTTTGTTGATTATCAGTTTAAGACTGATCCTTCCTCTTTCTATCACTCATATTCACTCTTCTGTAACCTATTAGGTCACACATCTCATGTATATTCAGATTTCTATCTATACATCTGAATATGTTTGTTACATTTGTACATTCACTCTTCCATCTATTTTTTCACATAGAGTGGTTGAGAGTTTTTGTTCCACATTGTACATTGAACATTGGTATATATGATAGTGTGAGTAAGCAGTGGCTTACGTAACACTTTACACATGTTGTCTAATCTTTTTCTATCTTTGTCTCATCATTTGTATGATTAAATGTGGTATGTTCATATTTTATCAATATTGGAAGATTGGTAGATTCTATGTTGTATATGTTGGACCTATGGAACCTTGGACCTGTGGCATTAGTTATGGGCCTACTAAATTTCCAATAGTTTGCTCCCCTATCTTGTAATGTCCTTACTCCCATGGCTGCTGCCGACACCCCCCTCTCTCACATCTATCGTCCCTGACAGACCCTTGTTGTAGGGAGTGTTTGATGTAATATTCAAAAACATCAGTGGCAAAGTGTTCTTGTATGCACACTCCTCTTGCTAGATCTATCATCATCTAATCCCAATCAACTTATAGGTGACGATGGGTGGCACTCTAGGTGGAGCAAAATATGGATAGTTAATCCAATCAGAACACCCTTTTTCATTGCAGACTTTGATTGCAAATGCTTGCCAAGATCTATGATGGAGAAGAATACAATAACATGGGTTATATTTAATAGATAGTGGCATGTTTGACCATGTGCACTTCATTTTAGGGTAGTCCATCAAGAGTCGAGCAAGCCAATTGGTAAAAATAGAGCCTGCTCGTGCTTCTTCTGGTAGGTCATCTGGCTCAAATTGGGTGGCAAAGGTGAGTTCTTTCCCTGTATGCCTTAATCTCTACATTATAATATGCTAAGACTACAAAATATGGCATGTACTGCATTTCGAGTGTGGTAATGAGCCTTTGATGGGATAGGTTCTGAAAATAAGAGGGCTTAAGAACTGTGTCTTCTAGATTGAAGAGCGAATGTATTTGTACTCTATCATCATGGGCTTGTCCTATCTCCTCTACCCTCTTTAGCCAATTTGGTGCTTCTATCTCAAAGATGTCTCAGCCCTCAGGAGTGATACACCCTCCATGTACTGGCATAGGCTCATAAGGTTCTTCAAAACCTTCTTCGACTGGAATTTCCACCACTATGTCGGGTTCGAGGTCTTCAATTGGAGAGGGTGGCCTTTCATATGGTAGGAGTCTTGATTGTAGTTCTTCCGCCTATTTCGTGAGGGCTTCCACTTGCTCTATAGGCTGAGGGGGAATGGTCGGCTCTTGTTGAGATGATTCCAGCTTTTCATATGACTCTAAAAGTTAGCATGTTCCTCGAGTAGTATCCTTATGTCTTTGGAGGGAATAGCTGGATACTTTGTAGGACTAATATGTAGAATTGGGGTCACTTCCATAGTAGCTTCAAGGTTATCTTGGTTTTGTTGTTTCCGTCGCGTGTTCTCTTCCAATGCCGTAGACATGTCCTTCTTGAGGCCCTATGTTTCTTTGTAGCTTTGTATTGATGAGATTTTGCTCGTGAAGCATTGTCTCCAAGGCCTTCATAGCTTGAGCATCCACATTTGATGTCTTGGCCTCTAGTTTGGTATGAGCTTTCTATAAGGTGAAGTATTCTACCTAAAACGCTTCATTTTCAACTTCCAAAGTTGTGAGTCTTGCTTGCAATATTTGCGATTCTACTTGGAAGGCTGTAGCATTCCGATCTTCTAGTCTTTGGTAATCCTATTATGTTGGAGCAAGACAATCAACAAATTGTGATTATACAAAGGGCAGAAGTAAATACATGAAGAGAAGATTGAAGATCAATGTCATGAATTGAAGGAAAGAATCAGATAGTAAAGCTCTTTAATCAAATGTACATTAGTTCTTTTAAGATACTTCAATATACTTGAAGTAGTTACGAGTAAGGACTTGTATATATATTAAAGTACATGTTTGTAGTAGAGAGAGACATAGAGAAGAGAGTTGAGATGAGTTAGTTGATGTACATTGTACAAATCAACCATCAGATGTATGAAGAAGATAGATAAGTGAAAAATTCAGAAATGGCGCATCGATCTTCTTTCCCATTCTCCTTCTGTGTTTAATCTTTTGAGAAATCCTTTTGCATGTATCTAAGTCAATAGCTAATCTATCTATGACTAGAATTTGAGAGGCTAATTGCAATCAGGCTGAGAGAATTTAGTTTAGCAACATTCATATATGAAGATGTTCTGAGAGTCGTAAAAATTGGCGCAGATTTCATGTTCAGAGAAATGAACATTGCTCAGTGCACAGTGTAAAGTTTTACACAAGTGAGGGCTCAAAATCTAAGTTGAGAGGTAAGCCATCTATGGCGAAAAGATCTTGATCAAACGGGATTTACTTTGGGAGAACCAGTGTTAAGAAATTACAGGTGTCAAAGTCGCCATTGCAAAGAAGCTATTTCAAACATAGGTAAAGTGTTTCACACATTTCTCACAGTATACTCAATCATTTTGATAAATTTAACTTGGAATAGTTGCGCAACCTTAAGGCAAAGCATTGTGCAAAGTTTTATTAAGAACTTTACAGGATTGATTAGTCAATGAGTGATTAATCTGCAGCAGACTTTCCAGGAAGTTTCAGTTTTCATCATTTAGCCAAAATTCTGATAATTTGGTGATTGTTTTCTAAATTAAGTGGAGTCAGAAGTTGTTCTTGATATAGAGGAGTTCTAAATTCAAGTACAACTTGTTCTTTTGGAGATTAACACTCTCCATCAGTGGTATCAGAGCAGGATATGTCAAAATTGAAGTGAAGAAGACTCCGACTACTGCAGAAACACAAATCTTCACATATCGAAGGTGCAAAGGGATAAAGGTTGAAGAAAACTTGAAGGTAGACACATTGAAGCTATCAAAAGGATCAGAAGAAGTAGATTCAAAGTCAAGGTACATTTATTTCTCATAAAGATTAAGGAATTGGCAATACAGGTAAAGAAACAATGGGAGATAGTCTCCAAATTGAAAAATTGGATAGAGAGAACTATCCAGCTTGGTCTATGAGAATGGAAGCTCATCTGATGAGCAAAGATTTGATAGCATACATTACAAGTGAAGAAGAGAAGCCTCAGTTCAGAGATCCTAGTGTTCAAACTAGGGAAGAATTGTCAGATTTAAAGAATTGGATGAAGAAGGATGCTCAAGCAAGGAGCATAATCTACATGGCAGTCAATGACTATTTGCTTCCTCACATTAGAGGACTTGAAAGTGCAAGTGACATTTGGAATGATTTGGAAGAGCATTTCCAAAACACAACCAAATCAAGGAAGGCTTCACTATGGGCAGAATTTACTACTTTCAAAAAGAAGGCCTCACAATCAATCTCTGATTATGTGACAAAGATGAAGGACATTGCAGATTCTCTAGGTGCAGTGGATGAAGATATTGAAGAAGATAAATTGGTAAGACAAATTCTCACAGGGCTAAGAGGAGATGAGAAGTGGAAGCCTTTTATTTTGTCTACAGAACTTTCATTAGATCACTTCACTCCTGATTTGAATCAATTGTTAGGTCATATGCTAACTTTTGAGAATGATGTCAAAGGAGATGTTGATAAGAGTGCAGGTCATGCAATGTACTCTAAAGACAAGAAGAAAGCTAACAAAGGAAAGCAACAATCAGGTGAAGAAGAAGGTACCTCAAACCAAGCAAATTTCATAAGAGGGAAAGGAAATGGCAGAAGTAGAGGAAGAGGCAGAAACAACAAAGATAATGCAAGAGCTTGTTGGATATGTGGTAAGACCAATCATCTATCTCATGATTGTTGGCACAATAATCAGAACAATGGTAATTATTAGAACTTTAATCAAAGAGCAAGAGGTGGTAGATTTCAGAGAGGAAACTTCAGAGGTAGAGGTGGTAGGAATTCTTTTGGAAGAGGTGGAGGAAGAAACTTCCAAAATCAATCCTATAATAACACCTACTACAACTATGCATCAGATCAGAAGGAGGATTCGACTCTCATTATGAATGCAACATATGAAACCTCACATGAGGACATGAGAGTGTTCTACATTGATTCAGGATGTAGTAATCATTTAAGTGGAAATATTGCTTTGATGACTGATTTAGATCATAATGCAATTAACCATACAGTTCAGACAGGTGATAATACAAAGCATAAGGTAAAGTCAATTGGTTCAGTCAAAGCTAAGGATGGGAGCACTCTTCTGAGTAAGGTTCTTTATGTTCCCACAATTCCAAAGAATTTGATCAGTGTAGGTCAAATTGTGGAAAAAGGATATGAGGTAAGATTCACCAATGATGGAGTCTATGTTGAAGACCCTAGTCAAGGGTATAAACAGGTTGTTACAAGAAAGAAAGAAGGAAGACTCTTCACATTGAAGGTACAAGGAAATGTTGGACATGCTATGTTCACATATGGAGAGCAGAAGGTATCTGAATTGGATCTTTGGCATAAAAGACTTGGACACTTCAATGAAAGAGGTATCAAAGACATGATTAATAATGATTCAGTGCTTGGGTTGCCTAACATTGCAGGTCAACACATGACATACAGATGTGAGGCATGTCAATTAGGTAAGGCTCATAAGCAATCCTATTCCAAGCATGGGTTTATGTATTCAGAAAGACTTGAGTTGGTGCATACAGATGTGTGGGGTCCTTCAAAGGACTTTAGTATAAATGGTTCAAGATATTATGTCATATATGTTGATGATGCTACCACATGGATCACAATTTATGTGATTAAAGAAAAGTCAGAAGTGTTTAATACATTTAAACATTATCATGCATATGCAGAAAGGATTACAGGTCAAAAATTGAAGAGACTAAGGTCAGATGGAGGGGGAGAGTATTTTTCAAATGAATTCAATGATTACTTGTGGAATGCAGGTATAAAGAGAGAAGTTACTTACAGGTACTGTCCTCAACAAAATGGTGTAGCAGAAAGGAGAAATAGGAATCTTGTTGAGTTTGCAAGGTCCATGATGAAAGAGAAGAATTGTCCAAATTATTTGTGGGCAGAGGCTGTAAATACAGCTACTTATTTGGTCAATAGATTGCCTTGTAAAGCTTTGCAAGGTATGACACCATATGAAGCTTGGTGGGGTAAGAGACCTACCTTGGATCATTGCAGAATATTTGGATGCTTGGCATATGCATATGTGCCATCTCAATTGAGGCATAAGTTGGAGCCTAAGGCAGAAAAGTATGTATTCATTGGTTATGATGATAAGCAAATGGGATACAGGTTGTGGAGTCCATCCACAAAGCAATTCCTTGTATCCAAGGATGTTACATTTGATGAGCAAGGTACGTGGTATGCAGGTAAATATAATATACATGCAGATGTTGAAGAAGTAGTGGATCAAAGGAAAGGTAAAGCAAAGATTCAATTACTTGATGAAAGTGAGAATAATGAAGTACAGGTTGAAGTTGAAGAGAGGCCAAGGTTTGATCCAGAATGTGATGAACCAGAGACTTCAAAAAGTGCAGAAGTTAGGAGGTCATCTAGACACAAATGGCAACCTACAAGGTATAGCTATGACACCTCATTCTTGACTATTAAAGATTATGCTTATTTGGTAAAAGCAGATGAAGATCCATCTACATATGATGAAGCCAAAGGCAAAAGAAATTGGGAAGAAGCCATGCAAGAGGAGTATGATGCATTGATAGAGAATCAGACTTGGGATCTGGTTCCTAAACCTAATAGTCAGAAAATTATTGGATGTAAGTGGGTTTACAAAACAAAAAGATTTGGAGATGGAAGTGTGTCTAGGTACAAAGCCAGACTTGTTGTGAAAGGGTATGCACAGACATATGGAGTAGACTATGATGAGACTTATAGTCCTGTGGCAAAGATGACAACTATCAGAACTCTCATAGCAATTGCTGCTTGCAAAGGTTGGAAGCTATCTCAATTAGATGTTAAAAATGCTTTTTTGAATGGTTACATTTCAGATGAAGTTTACATGGAGCAACCAGATGGATTCAAAGATCAAGTGAATCCAAATTATGTGTGTAAGCTCAAGAGAGCTTTGTATGGATTAAAGCAAGCCCCAAGGGCATGGAATTATAGGCTTGTAAAGTTCTTGAAAGAACTTGGATTTCAAGCATCAAAGGCAGATAGTAGCTTGCTAGTCAAAGCAAGTGAAGATGGATTCATTTATGTTTGTATTTATGTTGATGACATAATACTTACAGGTACAGATGATAAAGGAATACAAATGATCAAGAAGCAGATGGAGAAAGAGTTCAAAATCAGTGATTTGGGGAACTTATCATTCTTCTTGGGAATGGAGATTTCTTATACTCAACATGGAGTATATGTGACCCAAGAAAGGTATCTTAAAAATTTGCTAACCAAATTTAAAATGGAAGATTGCAGGGTTGCACCTACACCTTTGGAAGTGAACCATAAATTGTCTAGATTTGGAGGAGAAGAATTCAGAGACATGAAGCTCTATCAAAGTTTGGTTGGTAGCTTGATTTATGCTACATTAACAAGGCTTGATTTGTCATATGCAGTTGGTGTGCTTTCACAATTTATGCATTGTCCTAGAAAGGAACATTGGATTGCAGGACAAAGAGTACTTAGGTACATCAAGGGTACACTCAGAGAAGGGTTGTACTATGGATTTACTTCTGATACAAGAGTGAAGATATATAGTGATGCAGATTGGGCAGGTAATGTGGATGATAGAAGATCAACACATGGATATTTGTGCTATGTAGGAGACAAATTGATTTCATGGTGTTCTAAGAAGCAACATACAGTTGCTTTATCATCTACAGAAGCAGAATACAAAGGTATGGTGGAAGGTGCAAAGGAGGTAATATGGCTAAAGACACTTATGAAGAGTTTTGGTGTGATTCAAAGTACTCCTATCATTTGTGGAGACAATATGAGTTCTCTATACTTGGCAGCTAATCCTGTTTTTCATGCTAGAACTAAGCATATTGAAATACAATATCATTTTCTGAGAGAGAAGGTTATTGATAAGGAGATTGAAGTCATACACACTCCTACAAAAGATCAACTTGCAGATATGATGACAAAAAGTTTAGATGGACCAAAGTTACAGAAGTTCAAAGATATGGCAGGAATAAAAAGGTTGCAGATAATCACAATTGATGACTGAGGGGGAGCTGTTGGAGCAAGACAATCAACAAATTGTGATTATACAAAGGGCAAAAGTAAATACATGAAGAGAAGATTGAAGATCAATGTCATGAATTGAAGGAAAGAATCAGATAGTAAAGCTCTTTAATCAAATGTATATTAGTTCTTTTAAGATACTTCAATATACTTGAAGTAGTTACGAGTAAGGACTTGTATATATATTAAAGTACATGTTTGTAGTAGAGAGAGACATAGAGAAGAGAGTTGAGATGAGTTAGTTGATGTACATTGTACAAATTAACCATCAGATGTATGAAGAAGATAGATAAGTGAAAAATTCAGAAATGGCGCGTCGATCTTCTTTCCCATTCTCCTTCTGTGTTTAATCTTTTGAGAAATCCTTTTGCACGTATCTAAGTCAATAGCTAATCTATCTATGACTAGAATTGAGAGGCTAATTGCAATCAGGCTGAGAGAATTTAGTTTAGGAACATTCATATGTGAAGATGTTCTGAGAGTCGTAAAAATTGGCGCAGATTTCATGTTCAGAGAAATGAACATTGCTCAGTGCACAGTGTAAAGTTTTACACAAGTGAGGGCTCAAAATCTAAGTTGAGAGGTAAGCCATCTATGGCTAAAAGATCTTGATCAAACGGGATTTACTTTGGGAGAACCAGTGTTAAGAAATTACAGGTGTCAAAGTCGCCATTGCAAAGAAGCTGTTTCAGACATAGGGTAAAGTGTTTCACACATTTCTCACAGTATACTCAATCATTTTGAGAAATTTAACTTGGAATAGTTGCGCAACCTTAAGGCAAAGCATTGTGCAAAGTTTTATTAAAAACTTTACAGGATTGATTAGTCAATGAGTGATTAATCTGCAGCAGACTTTCCAGGAAGTTTCAGTTTTCAACATTTAGCCAAAATTCTGATAATTTGGTGATTGTTTTCTAAATTAAGTGGAGTCAGAAGTTGTTCTTGATATAGAGGAGTTCTAAATTCAAGTACAACTTGTTCTTTTGGAGATTAACACTCTCCATCATATTATAGATGTAAAACACAATTAATGATTGTATTGAGTGTATTATGTACAGTATGAGATGGAAGGGAGACAGGGTGGAGTGCAGGGGGAAGGAGAATGACGATGGGAATGGTGGATGTTGTGTTGAACAAAGAAATGGGTGCAGGTGAAGTTGGTGGTAAGGGGATGAGGGATGGTGGAATCGTGGGGGGAGGGGGAGGTGCGATGGGTGGTGAAATGTCCATAGGATCAGATAGTGTTGTACGTGTGGGAGCTACCATGTAAGTGGGGATGGTAGGTGAAGTGTTCGTGGTGTGTGTGTGTGTGTACAGTGAAGTGGAAGTGAGTGGTTGTGAGCCGAACATGTGTGGGGTGGGGACATGAATGAAACTCTCCATGAAAGACATGTAATGGGGTGGGGCTAGGGTTGTGATGGAAGTGTAGTGAAAGATGGAGGAGGCAAATGGGAAGTATGGATCAAGGGGGAAGAGGCATGTGTGAATGGGGAATTGCCGGGATACCTAAACTACCTTCAATGGGTCTTGGGTTTCTTGTTATGCTAGGTATCATGGGGTGGAGCGTTTGCATCATTATTTGGGCATTCAATTTGTGCAAGTTGATGGCAGAATAGCTTTGTGTGAAACAAAATACATTGACACATTATTGCAGCATTTTGGCCTTAAAGATTGTAAACCTATTGCCACTCCTATGGAGACGAGTTTATGATTGAGTCTTCATGATGCTGGAGATGCATTTGATGTTGTTCTCTATCAGCAAGTTGTTGGATGCTTGATTTACTTATGCATTACTTGGCCATATATTCAGTTTTTTGTCTCACAAATGAGCAAGTTTATGCATTGCCCAAGTGTCAAGCATTGGCAAGTGTGCATATTTCACTACTTGAGTGGTACCCGACTACTTGGATTGTTTTATCCCAAGGGGGAATCACTACCACCAAATTTACATGCAATTTCTAACTCTGCCTAGGCTGATTGCTATGACACTAGTGTTTCCACTCGTGGCTTTTGCTTCATGCATGGTAGCTCATGTATATCTTGGTTGCACAAGAAGCAGCCTATTGTGGCCACTTCCAGTTGTGAGGCTGAGTATAGGGTAGCTTTCATAGTGATTGTTGAATGTGTGTGGCTCAGACACCTTATGGGTGATTTGGGTGTTGGTCAGTCTTCTGCCACGACCATCTTCATTGACAATCATAGCACATTGGTAGTTGCGAGGGACCCTATGTTCCATGCTCGCACTAAGCACATTGAGGTGCACTATCAATATTTCAGGAAGAGGTTCTCTGCTGAAGAGATCAATTTGGCATATGTGCCCACGTAGGAGAACATTGCAAACCTTTTCAAAAAGGCTCTACCTAGGGAGAAGTTTGAAGCTTTCCATAAAGCTTTGGGCTTACTTCCTTTTGTGGATTGATTCCACATAGCTTAGAACCTACTGATACATGAGTGCCAACTCCTTGTTCACCACATCACTCCAGGGGGGATTATTGATATATTTAGGTAGTGATGTGTGTAAACACACTAGGAATCTCGGGACACTTTTTTCCCTCTTTAGGCGGTTTTCTCCCTTGGCTTGTACATACACCTTTATCCCTAACGGGTTACTTATCTTTGTACATTCTAGTGGTAATACATTCAATATTGTGTATTGTGCTCCAAGCTTCTGCTTCTTCCTTGTGCTCTTCAGGTGCTTTCGCAGAACTCAAACTCCAACAATTTTGAATGGGAAGTGGCATTAACAATCAAAATTCTTTACCATAATGACCTTTGATAGGTTCACATACAATGCATTGGGAAACATCATGTGTGATATCTTTTTCCATATGTGCCCAAAAGAAGAAATCTTTTCAGGTAGATGTTGTGTTTTCTATGCCCGTATGTCCCATATAAGATGGTTCATCCATTTCCTTCATAAGAAACTCTATAAAAGCTTGAGTGATGCATAATTTATGTTGAAAATAAAGGAAACCATTATGAAATGTATAGTGTTAATTAGTTGAGGATACAAGATTGTTGAACTCATTTCATTCACATAAGAAATATAGAAGTTGTTATCAGGATCTTGCTCATGCATACATAGAGGTGAAAACACACAGAAAAATAGACACGCCAGGAGACGAGACAAAACGCAATATTGGGTGCAATCTCCCCCCATGCACTCTATTTCGACAGTCCACAGAGTGCATGTATTTATAGAAATTTTTTATTATGTTGAAATAGTGGTTACATGAGAGCGGCTTCAAAAACCACACGTGAAAGTAAAAATTGGTAACTTTTGTAGAAAGACTTTGCTTTTAATATCAAAAATTATGGTTTACGACCTTTATTCTAACCGCTACTTTACTAACTGTTTCTAACAATAAAACTCTCTATGTGGGTTTATTTACAAACTATATTAATTATAAATCAGATTATTGAATATCCACCCTTTCACACCTTTCACGTCCTCATGAACCTTCAGCTGCTATATCAAAAACACCAAAACACATTAATACATTAATAAATTAACACTCCAACAATTCCTTGTTCAACATATTCCATATTTCATAACATGCCCCTCAGTTGAAAAAGCAACTGACCTCAGTTGATAAAAGAAAAATAAACATGGATGGCCAGTCACATGTTTCATCACTAAACGAAAATAAGCATGTTCCATGTAAAAACACATGCACGGAAATGTTCATGGAGGCATTAAATTATTATCTCTAAGTAAGTCAATAAAATAACATATATTATTAACTATTTGATTTCTTTTCCAATCATTCACGGTCTAGAATATGCTCGAACTATTCACCGATCAATATAGTTTGTAAAGGTATCACCTTCCATCCATGTAAACATAGCCCACAATCATCGAACATGTAGGTTGAACTATAGGGGTAGAAAAGAATCCTTAAGCTTTTCTTGAAAAGCCCTCCATATGTTTGGACAATCTGCACTATGCTGCTAGACATTCCACCAGAGTTGAGCTTTTCCTACTAAATAATTAGTGGCAAATTTGACTTTTTCACTTTCAGCATATGTTTCATCAGTATAAAAATTATCAAACTGTGATAACCATGAAAGAATTAAAGGGCCATCCTTACGGCCATCAGACCGTAGAAATTGATAACACCAATCTTGGAATGTGTGCCATTCGATTGTGTAGAGGCAATAGCTTTACCACCCTCGTAAGATTATCTTCATCAGATTGCATCTTCTGGAGTACTTCGTCACATTGCCGGATCTCATTTTGAACACCTCAAAGTTTGTGTCATAGGAGCTCGAGCTGTTGCTCGAGTGTTACCTCGTGTAGAGGTGACTCACTGAAATCCTCCATGGTGTTTGTTGGGTCCATGAGTATGTAGAGAACAAAACTCTCTTGCTAGATATGTAAAACAATTTTTGAGATTGCTTGAATTAAAATGCAAAAGGAAGGGTTGTTCTTGGGAATTGAAAAAGTAAGAAAGAGATAAAAGTTGTAATAAATATAAGAAAAGAGAACTAGAGTGACAACACAAAGAGATAGTGTAGTGGTAAAACACTTCCCTTGTGTGAGCAAGGTTGTAGGTTCCAATCCTCCCACCTTGGTGAATATAAAACTCCTTATTGCCACTCATAAATTAAAATTGGTTTGCATGTAGCCAATGGCTACCAACAATCACCTTAGTTATGCCTAAAGTTATGCCTAAGTTCTATGCCTTAGTCGACACCTTGGGGTAAGCCGAAGGAGTAAACATAGGTTGTGGTTTTGGAACTGGAACAGAAATAGAAACCAAAAACTGAACAAAAGCTGAAAATGGAACTCGAACCGGAAACGGAAACGAAAACAGAAACAAAAATAGAAGCAAGAACGGGAATGGAAATCAAAATCAGAAATGGAAATGGAAATGAAAACAAAAATCGGAAATCGGAAATCAAAACTAGAATCATAATCAAAATTAGAATTGGATCGCAAACAAAGAACAGTGAAATAGAGATCAATTGCCAAAACGAATAGCAACAAACCCCTCCGTAGTGATGCATGCAAGGCTGTGATACCACTATTATCAAGATCTTGCTCACGTTCACACAAAGGTTACTGAAAACACATAGAGGTTATAGATGCTAATACCACTGTTATCAGGATCTTGTATTTATATGAATTTTTTATTATGTCGAAATAGTGGTTATATGAGAGCAGATTCAAAAAGCACAAGTAAAAGTTGGTAACTTTTGTAGAAAGCCTTTGCTTTTAATATCATAAATTGCAGTTTACAATGACCCTTATTCTAACCACTACCTTTACTGATTGTCTCTAACAGTAAAACCCTCTACTGGAGTTTATTTACAAACTATATTAATTATAAATTGGATTATTGATGTCCTCCCTTTCATGCCTTTCATGCCCTCACAAACCTTCAGCTGCTATATCAAAAACATCGAAACACATTAATACATTAATGAATTAACACCCAACAATTCCTTGTTAAACATATTCCATAATTCATAACAGAAGCATAAGTGGGAATCATGTCTTAAAATGAATGAATTTGAATGGAGAAAATATTCTAGACAAAAACAAAATGTAGTTACGATGATAGAAAATGACTAAGAGCATCTGCTATAATATAAGTTTTACTAGGTTGATATTATATCATAGGCTGAAAATTTTGAATAAATGAAGCCCATTTAATATGATGATGAGAGATTAATGGTTGATTTATTAAGTGATTGATAGCTTGTTGATCCATTCTAATTAACACCTCAGATATCATAAGGTGGTGTTTCTAAATCTTTAATGCATGCACAAAATGTTAATAATTCCTTATCATACATACTATAATTCTTTTTAGAGGGCTTAAACTTCCTACTTTTGATCAGAATGGGATCATCATTTTGCATTAAACTACACCTATGCCTCACCACGAGCATCGATAACTACATAAAAACGTTGTACAAAATCAACTAACTACAAAATAGGTGGATGTTTGATTTTTTTCATTAGATTTTTGTTATGATAACCACCATGCAAATTTTATTTTAGTTTTTAATGATAAAGTAAGGGGGACTACTAAATAAGAGAAATTTCAAACAAACTTCCTATAGAAACTAGCCAACCCAAGAAAAGAATGCAAATCATTGGCTAATTGAGGTATAGACCATTCCATAATGACTTTAGTTTTCTTGGGGTCTACATGTACTCCCTCAATAGAAATAATATGCCCTAAGTATTCTAGTCTAGTTTGGAAAAGGTAACTCTTTTCAGTATTAGCATAAAGTGTGTTTTGTCATAGCAAACTAAAAACTATATCTAAATGCTTCTCGTGCTCACTTTCATTCTTACTATAAACAAGTATAACATCAAAGAAAACTAGAATGAAAGCTTGATTATCAAGTAAAATATTATTTGTCATATGTGCAAATGTAGTAGGAGCATTTGTAAGTCCAAAGGGTATTACCATAAACTCATAATGGCCAGTTTGAGTCCTGAGATAAGTTTTGTAAATATCACCATGTGTCATGTGTATGTGATGGTAACCCAATTTAAGGTCAATCTTACTAAATATATGAGATCCTCAAAGTTTATCTAGCAAATCATCTATCTGAGGAATAAGATATCTATTTTTAAATCTGATCTTGTCGAGGGCTCTGTAGTCAATGCACATCCTATAAGTTTTATTCTTTTTCTCCACTAAGAGAACAAGTGCTCCAAATGGGGAAGAACTAGGCCTTATTTGTTAGCACCAAAACCCCTTTGTAGTGAGACGTGCATGCTCTGATACTACTATTGCAAGGTCTTATGGACAAACATAGACACAGAGTACAAAATTCGAAAACACACAAAAAATAGAGTTGCATATAAGACGAGATAGTACACATTGTTGGGTGCAATCTCCCCCCATGCACTTTGTTCGACGAGTCTATAGAGTGCATGTATTTATGAGATTTTTACAACGTAGTAGAGATTACAATGAAGGAAACGATTTAAAAAGCAAGCTTGAAAGTAAAAATTTTCTATCTTTTATAGAAAGCCTTATCTTTTATTTACAAAAATCATGATCTATAATGATCCTTATTGTAACCACTATATTATGTGATTTTAGAAAGAACCCTCTACATGGGTCTTTATTTACAAAATATATGGAAAATATAATTTCTCTTATTTGTTTCCAGACATATCCAAATGTGCAAGCCCATCCATGCCCTGACGAACCTTTAACTACTATATCAAAACACAAAACACAGTAATAACTCAATAAATTAAACTCCAAAATTCAACATTCCATAAGTGATAACAAAGGCCCTTCTTTTGACCTAAGAATAGCTCTATTTAGGTTATAAGCATAGATACAAGCCCAAGAAAATAACCTCCTAAATAGGGCAAAAAGAGCCCCTATGGTTGTAAGTGTATTCACATAAATTACTACCAAAATATATCAACAACAAAATGGATGACCTGAGGAAAAACCTAATCTAGAGATAGTATGGAGAAGAAACTAATCTAGTGATAGTGTGGAGCCTTGGGATTGAGCAATGTGTAGATATGGCTCAGCTACAACATGGGTGTGCTTTTCATTGCCCTCCAATATTTAGTGGTTTCTAGAGTGGTCTGTTTATGTTGATGTACCCATGCGGTACACCTAAAGTGTCTATTCAACTTTCAAAGTTATTATTCATGTTCCTTGTTGATTGGCCTTTCATGCACCCTACCTTTTGGTGCTTAAGTCCCTAATAGGATAAGGTCCCAAATTTTCTCACTCTTAGGACCCTTAGTGAATATTTGGAACTTTCATTTAATGCTTGAGCTTCCCTTATGGTTTTCCATGAATGCTAAATGATCAACACTTATTAGCACATGTATTTTAGAATTGTCCAACTAAAATCACCTTATACTTGAAGCATGCAAATGATGTACTTCTCATCATTATTATTTACATAGATCACATGTTACTCATTGGTCCTAATGAGATGCATATTTTTGAGTTTAAGACTGACTTGCAAGCCTCTTTTGTAATGATATATTTGGGGTATCTTCACCATTAATTTGTGCATTCAATTTATACAAGTTGATGGATGCATTTCTTTCAATCAAAGAAAATACATTAACGTTTATTGCAATATGGATTGAAGATGCTAAACCCATTGTTACTCCCACGGAGATAGGTTTATAATTGAGATTCCCTCATGCTAAAGATGAATTTAATGCTAATCTCGATACCAAGCTATTGCATGCCTTATTTATAAATGCATCACTCAATCAAATAATATTCCATTTTCTATCCCTCATATGAGCAGATTTATGGATAGTCCAAGTATCAAACATTGGCAATTTAGTGTATCTTTTGCTAGTTATTTGGTGCCTAATAGCTTGGAATGCTTAATCCCAAATCACCATCAGTTCAATGAGATTTACATGTTTTTTTCTAACTGAGAATGGTGTGTCTTTTATGACACTTGCTTTTTGCTTCATGCTTTGTAGCTCATACATATCTTTTTGAGCAAGAAACAACCTACTATAGCTG
The DNA here is from genome assembly GCA_020310875.1 of Ceratopteris richardii. Classification (NCBI taxonomy): domain Eukaryota; kingdom Viridiplantae; phylum Streptophyta; class Polypodiopsida; order Polypodiales; family Pteridaceae; genus Ceratopteris; species Ceratopteris richardii. Next base: position 109,796,494 of record CM035419.1, on the reverse strand, counting down.
CTTCTACTTGTGAGCTTGCATATGGGGTAGCTTCCATAGCTATTGTTGAGTGTGTGTGGCTCATAAGCTTTATGGATGACTTTGGGATTGGTCACATCTCTACCACCACCATATTTACTCATAATTGGAGTGCATTATAGCTATGGGAAACCTAGTGTTCCATGCTTGCATGAAGCACATTGAGGTGCATTATTATCATGTAAGAGATAGATTCTCTACTAGAGATAATTAGTTTGGTGTATGTTCCCACATAGAGTAATGTTGCAAATCTTTTTACAAAGACTCTCGCTCCTGAGAAGTTTGAGGCTTTTTGGAAAGCTTTGGGCTTCCTCCCTTTTGTTAATTGACCTTATTCCACATTGGTTGAAACTTCTTTATACATGATTGTGAGGCCCTTTTCATAGCATCACTTTGAGGAGAAATTTATTACTAATATTTTGGTAGTTACGTGTGAGAACACACTTAGGACTATCCAGACAATTTTTCATTTCTTGAGAGTTCTTTTCCCCCAATTTGTATATATGCCATAAACCTAAAGGGCTACTTATATTTTTACATTCTACAGTCCACTCTATGTTGTGCTCCCAAGCTTCTTCTTCTTTCTCCTCATGCTATTTGTGTGCATTCCCGATACCAAATTTGAACAAAATTTAAATTGATTTAGGGATCTAATGAAGAGGGAATAATAGTAGCTTTATCTCTCTTCCGCTACTTTAAAGTGAAAGTAAAAGATAAATAAATAAATTATTTTTTAATCAAAAGATATATAACATGAGGCTCCACTTTTTCTTTTTAAATGGAGGTTCAACCAAAGCCTACTCCCCCGAGGTTTAACTTTGAGATTGCAACTGTAGAAGTGAATGAGCATAGTACCCACGAGACACCGCATATCCCACAAAGCAAGGGTTAGACAAGGTTACAACATTACAACTGGTTTAACTTGCCAAAGCCATACATGTCCAACCCGGGGCTTGAAACTTGAACCTCCGCCTCCACAGGCGGAAGCTCAACCAAATGCCCTATGAACGTGAACAAGGCTCCACTTTTCAAGTTAGAAAGTGAAAACACGATTTATGAGGAGGGAGATGTAAAAATAAAGTCTCAAATTGTGTTCTACGATGGGGAAAATCTTAGAAAGCATGTTCCACTTGTTATGTGAGCGGTCTAAAATAAAATGTTTCATAGGCATTGCATCACAAAAGCAATAAAAAATTCCACTGTTGAATGTGAATCCAACCTTATTTTATTGTCCACAATTACTTTGATATGCTGGTGGCAACAAGATGGCTATTAGATAGTCCAAGCCTACATAACCTAGTGGTTTGATGCCTTGAATCTTTGGAAGGAAGTCTTTAGTTTAAGTCTTGACTTGACATATCTGAATTCCTTAAGGATGGGTGCCTCTACCTTACGAGGTTGGGTGCATGAGTATGTTTCCAATTCATTGTTCTTAACCATTACATTCTCCCAAAACTTGTTTACTTCCTTGCTTGTTGGTCTCCTTCTAATAAGCAAATTGAGGAGGTTATATCTTTGGCTAGGAGCTTTCTGTGGGGAAGTAAGTCCCATCAAAAGAAATTCCCTAAAGTTTCTTGGAAAATATGTTGTTTACCTAAGTCTTAGGGAGGTTTGGGTATAATATGTCCTACAAAAATGATAGACAATTTGGCTACTAAATGGGTTTTAAGAAGTCTTTATAGTAATGATATTTGGGCATGTCTTCTTAAGAGAAATTCTGCTAACTTCTTTCTGTCTGATTACAAGGCATGGATTAACATCAAGCACTGGGATATTATAGTGTCTCCCCAATCTATCACCCCTATTGGAAGCAGCTTGGTGTACAGAATGTGGAATGCATGGTTGAAGGCTAAACATTCCTTCATTCCTTCCTTCGATATGTCATGTTCTTATGATTTCTTCATGCATGAATCTCCTTGGATAAGGTGGTTAGCTTGTTGGAACAATTGTAGAACTTCTGTCAAGAGCATAAGTGTCACAAAGTTGGTGTCATTGCCTGGAGTGATTTTATGATTAATCATATGGTCGAGTCTGTTCCTCATCTGAACTTAAACACTGATTTATATAGGCCTTGTTTATAGGTACTGGCTAGTCATAAAGCCTTATTGGAATCACAATTGAAGAGTTATCAAAGGAAGAAGATGTCTTTGCTCGATGTTGTTGTCCACAGTTTCAAAAAGTTCAAAAATGACAAGGGATATGTCCAACAAATTCTTGCTAAGCTCAACTCTAGATGGCAAGTCAACTGGTCCTCACATAAATGGTCCTACAAAATCTAGATGGCAAGTCAACTCGGCTTTCCCAGACTGTAGTAAGCACTCCTTTCTTCAGTGGTTGATGATTCACCATGGTCTCTGGATTGGCCACAAAGTCAAGAAAGTCTTTATTAATGGTATATTCTGTGGCTTAGTCGAGGATGTTTCCCACTTATTTTTTGATTGTCATTGTTGGGGGATTCTTGTGCAAAAAGTGACTTGAGTGTTTGTAGGAGAATGGGGAGTGAGAATAAGAGAATTAATGACACCGAGAACTTCTACTCAATTAGGAATAGAATAATACAAGCTATTCATAAGCCAAATGTTCTACGCAATATGCCAAAGTCTAAATATTACACAAGCCACAAGATTACAAAGTACTCATAATCTACCACGGACCTCTACACCAGACCTCCACCTTCTCCAAGCTTGCACTCGTGCACACCTTGCACCAAGCTTCCAATAAGGGGGAGGAATGGACACCTTCTGTCGACGAGCGCCTTCAATGGGACTTTCAGTCTCTTGCTCTAGACTATCTCATAATAGCTTAGTCTAACCAAGAAGAATGCTTCCTTGAGTTAGGTGTCGGTTCCCGTACGCTCCTAACTGATAGAGTATCTTGGCTCTCACTTTCATGTTCCAAGATTGTCTCACAATGTGTGCACAGCAGCTAACGAATCCCTGTTTTGTCCTGTAGTGACTTTAGACTAAAACAAAAATTTTATTTGGGGGGCCATATTTTCACTTCTGCATACGCTTTTGCTTCACGTACCGTCACCTTTTGCCTTCTAATTCTTCAAATGTGCACCTAAGAGAGGGTTCATCTGAACCTTCCAGACACTTTTAAAAACACTTTGAACCTTAGAGAAATTACAGAAAGACACTCTGCAACCTGCATCCAACTTTCTGCAAAATATAACCTTTGTGAACAATTGATTGTGCACTACCTGTGCACCTTGACACCCAAACTTTGAATGCTTTGACTTTGCCCATATTGACTTTGACCTTGAACATGTTGAGTTTGATTGGTTTGACTTTGACTGTGGTTGACTTTGACCAATGTGATGTTTATGGGCTCAACAGTTGCCCACCACCTAATGGGCTCTCCGTCCCGGAGAGCTACCAGCCAAAACTTTGAGCAGAGATGACACCATAATTCCTGTGCTGCAAAACCTTTAATAGGACACTTGAGCAACTACCAAGTCCACCAGAAGCAGTAGAGAACAAACACCAGAGAAGAACCAAAAGTGGAAATTTTGCACAGAAAAGCAAAAGAAGGCAAATGGAGGGTAGGAAGGAGAGGGAAGGGAGGGCTGAGGGGGCTGAGATTGATAGGGTATGGAGGGGTAAGGGGGGATGGTTAGAAGGCCAAAGGGAGGGTAGGGAGTAGGGTTGTGGGCTCTAGAGAAGGTAAAAATGAGAAACAGTAAAGCTACAAACGGTGCATATGGGAAAATGTGAAATATATGGTAAAATGAAGTGAGAAGATACCATGTGGACCATGTGCACAATGAAAAACACGTGGTAAATGTACTCAAAACTTGTGGGTTCTGACCAAAAGTCACGAAACAGGTGGAAATCTGGAAAAACTAAGCTAAACAATGAGTCCAGAGGTGCCACAAGACATGAAAATGACCCCAAGTTTGAAACAAATCGCCATGCCAGGTGTAATCTAGAGCTAAAATCATTGGACCAAGAAAAAAATAAAAATAAAAATAAACTTTTGTTTAAATTAATTAATTGTATTTATTTATGGTTTTTTTTAATTTGAGGCCATCCGTGGGGGTTGGGCAAAATAAAAATAAAAACTGGAAAGAATAAAAATAAAAGAAAATTTTAAATAAATAAAATAAAAATAATATTAAAAAATAAATAAATAAATAAATCCGGTGGGGGCGGGGGGACGGAATAATAAACAACATAAAACAAATTGAAAGAAATTAAAAAAATAAAAAAAAATAGGGGGTAGCGCGAGAAATAAAATTAAAGAAATTAAAAAAAAAGGTGAGGGGGGCAGGCAGGGGGCCAAGTGGGGGGAGAGGGGGGGATAGAAAATTAAATAAATTAAAAAAAAAGGGGCATGGGAGGGCAGGCAGGGGGGATAGAAAATTAAGGAAAAAAAAAGGCGCGGGGGGCGGGCGAGGGGGGGTGAGGGGGATAAAAAATAATAATTAAAATAAATTAAAATAAATGAAAAAATAAAATAAAAAAGGGGTGTATGGGGAAATAATAAAATAAATTAAATTAAAAAATAAATATAAAATAAGGGGGGAGTGGGGAATAAATTAAATAATAATAATAATAATAATAAATGAAAAAATAAAAAAAGGGATGTGAAGGGATTAAAATAATAATAATAATAATAATAAAATTAAAGAAATAAAAAATAAAAGAAAGGGGGAGGGGGTAATTTTAATTTTTGAAAGGAAAAATCAGCCGCCAAGGGGCCTATTTTTTTATTAATTAATTAATTTATAAAATAGATTTAAAAAATACAAATAAAGTCCAAAATAATTCAAAAAAATCCAAAAAATCAGAAAAAAATCTCAAAAATTCTAGGCCACTTAATCTCCCTCAAAACCACAGAGAGCTTCCTTTTTTCCTCCATTTTATCAAGAAAATGACATTGAAAAGATAAAAAATATTGGAAAAAATCATTAAAAAAATTATAAAAATGCTTTAAAAATTCCTAAAAATTTGCTTATCCAAAGGGCAATGAAATGACTTCTAATATGCATAAAAACTCAAAGAACAAGTATGAAAATGGATAAAAGCTATCAAAACTTAAGCAAAAAATAGTACGAGAAGGCTATATACAACATGGACAGATTTTGCAAGTTCCAGGTGATCTAAGAAATCTTCAGTTACATTGATGATATGCCTTGAGCCTCGATATGGTGACTAATTGAAGCATTTTGCCCTCCACAATCTCCAATTGTATTGCACTTCATTTGATCTATCTTTCTTATGGGCAGATTGACTACTTGACAGGGCCACCCTGAATTCTTCATTGGCATAATCCTTCTTGCATACTTCATCTTTTGTATCTTTGTTTCAGTTACTATGTGACTTAATCTGCAAAATGTCATTTTTACTATTCTAGCTTCTTCATCCAACGGAATCCTCTGGTCCCAAAAACTTGCATGTACTCCTTTTTCATCTTTGCAAAGCCCTGCACTTACTTACTAGCCATTGATGTAGGATTTTAAGAAGTATCATCACTGTTGCACTTAAGGGCTTTTCTTTTCTTCTCTCTTCTATGGCCTTTGATTAAGATTGTTTCACTCAAATCAGTAACCTGTATGATGTCCTCTTTTTCTTGATAGAATTCCTCTCTAATTGAGTTTGGAAAAATTCCATAGCAGCAAGATGGGTCTTCTACATGGAGCCAAGCCAACGTGTTTTCTTCTTCATATAAATTTGCTTCTTCATATAGATTTGCTTCTGGGTTATCCAACAATTCATCTTCCATACAAACACCAATTTTCTGCATCATCTTGGTATGTCTTTGATTGTTTGGTCCTTCTTCTAAAAATATCTACTGCAACGCTTTCCCTCTTGCTTTACCCACATTGTGTTCTTACCCCAGTCATGTAGTACATTGACATGCCTTAACCAAGGTCTCCCAATTAACAGGGGAAAACTTCCTTCTACCTGTGGCAGCCTTAAAACAACAAAATCCAAGTTAAAGATGGTACCTTGTATCTCGATGGGGACTCCAGGGACCACTCTTGGTCTACTAGTGTTACAGTGAAGTTGGCAAGTCTTGAAGGGTGTAGTCCAATCTTTTTCACGTTATGTTCATGCATCAAGTTAATGCCAGAACCGCCATCCACAATAACTCCTTGGAACTCATGAACTTTGATAGAGACTGTTAGTCGAGGGCTCTTTTAATCTGTGAGGGGTGCTTCCCCTACAATTTTACCTTTATGCATAATGACAGCCTTTGCCACTAAACTTGTTGTGGAAGCTGCATCAATTATCTGCAAGAGCTCTGACCTGATTTCCATATCCATCTTTATTAAATAAAAAATAATGACCTCCTTTTTCATGGACTTGAGTAGTCTTGAAGCTTCTTATTCCTTAAGAGCATGGGCTCCATTTGGCTTATCAAAATCCTCATGAGCCCTGTTGAATGCATGTCCAATATAATCATTGGTTCCTATGAGATCCTCTTTTTGCCTTGTATCTGCACATGCATTGTCTTTGTCTTCAGATGTTTCTTTGATTTTGTTCAATCCATTAATCCTTGACTCTTGACCCATTTCTAGTTGAGCCTTCTTCTTGCTTCTTGTTTGCACTATAAAAGATTCAATTTCTTCTAAGTGCACCACTCTGGTAGATGGGGATGGCACATTTACTGGTCCTACAAATTCTTCTTTGCACACAAAAATCATTTGAATGTGGGGCCTAGATGAAAATACCTGGTTCTTAGGACAATAATTGGTATAATGGTTCCTAGCCTCTAGACAATTTATGCAAGGGGGGGCATTTTCTGGTAGGGTGCACCTACTTTTTTAATGCCCACATTCTCCACATCTAAAACAGATAATGGGCCTCCTTGGCCCATTTCCAAAGATATCCCTATGTCTAGGGTTGTAATTGTTACTTGGATTCGGTTCTGCTGCCATCACATTGGTTGGTGGTAGAGCTCCTTGTTGTGTCCAATATGTTGTTGCAGGTATACCTCATGTCCAGCTTTCCTACATGGCTGGCAAGTTACACTTAAGAGTGGACATTCACTTACCACATGACCCTGCTTGCTGCACATGGTACACCATAGTCCACTTTTGATGCCACCTCCCTTAAGTTCTTGCAACTCCTGGCTAAGTTGAGCCAGCTCTTCTGCTTGTGCTTCCTCTTCCTTTTGTAGCTTCAATGCTTCAATTTCGTGCCTCAACTGAGTTACAACACTCTCCTCCTCTTTGTGGAGCTTATTCCTTTTTAAGCTCTCAAGCTCTTTCCTTAGCTGAATTAGTGGGTCTTCAGGCTCTGTAGGATATGATAAATTGGAAGAGCTTGCCCCATATTTCTATCTAATTTGTTCTAATCTTGTCGCTGTATTGATAAATTCTTCTATTGTTGCTATCGGTAAAACAAACTCCTTTGTTTTACATTGTGTTGATATGGGAAGTGGTTTAGCCAGCCACTTCTTGATAAAAAAATCATGGGGAGGGTCTGGCAATTCGGCCATTAATGCCTTAACTCTGGTAACAAATTCTGGGAAGGTCTCCCCACGACCTAGTCTTAAATTTTCTAATTCTTCAATAATGTTTTCAGTTGTGTTCCCTTGTTGGAACTATGTCCTAAATGCTTCCTTCATCAAGTCCCATGTGTTGAAATGGTTGTCAGTAAACTGACTAAACCATTCATCTGCTAGCCCTTCTAATGTTGCAGGGAAAAGAATCAGAAATGCATCCTCTCTTCCCATCAGACCCAATCAGAAATGCGTCCTCTCTTCCCATCAGACCCCTTGTTTTACATAATGCTAAGAATCTCCTAATGTGCTTATCTGGGTCTTCTTGTGCCAGCCCTCTGAAGAATGGAAATTTGATATTCAATCTAGAAAGTAAAGTTTCCAAATCTACATGGGTTGCCATATTCTTTACTGATGATGTCGATGACAATGGATCGGTTGATCTTTGAATAACCTGTTGGAGTTAGACGTCTGCGGAAGCACGCGAACAACACAAGGAAGAAGAAGAAGCTTGGAGCACAAACACACAATACTGAATGTATTACTAGAGAATGTAAAAAGATAAGTAGCCCATTAGGGCAATAGGCGTATATACAAGCCGGGGAAAAAAAAACCTCCTAAAGAGGGAAAAAAGTGCCCCAGCGGTCCTAGTGTGTTCACACACATCACTACCTAAATATATCAACAAATACCCCCTGGGAGTGATGCGGTGAACAAGGAGCTGGCACTCATGTATAAGGAAGTGCCAAGCTATGTGGAAATCACTCCACAAAAGGAAGTAAGCCCAAAGCTTTGCGGAAAGCTTCAAACTTCTCCCTAGGCAGAGCCTTCGTGAAAAGGTCTGCAATGTTCTCCTGCGTGGGCACATATGCCAAGCTGATCTCCCAAGCAGAGAACCTCTCCCTGACATAGTGATAATGCACCTCAATGTGCTTAGTGTGAGCATGGAACACAGGGTTCCTCGCAACTGCCAATGCGCTCTGACTGTCAGTGAAGATGGTGGTGGCAGAAGACTGGCCAACACCCAAATCAGCCATAAGGCATCTGAGCCACACACACTCAACAATCGCTGTGAAAGCTGCCCTATACTCAGCCTCACAACTAGAAGTGGCCACAGTAGGCTGCTTCTTGCTCAACCAAGATATACATGAGCTAGCAAGCATGAAGCAAAAACCACTGGTGGACACACAAGTGTCATAGCAACCAGCCCAATCTGAGTCAGAAAAAGCATGCAAATCTGGCGGTAGTGATCCCCCCTTGGGATAAAACAACCCAAGTAGCTGACTACCACTCAAGTAGCGAAAGATGCGCTTAACCGCCTTCCAATGCGTGACTCTGGGCAATGCATAAACCTGCTCATCTGTGAGACAGCAAACTGAATATCTGGCCGAGTAATGCATAAATAAATCAAGCATCCAACAGCCCGCTGATAGAGAACAGCATCAAATGCATCTCCAGCATCATGAAGACTCAATCGTAAACCTGTCTCCATAGGAGTGGCAATAGGCTTACAGTCTTCAAGGCCAAAACGCTGCAATAATGTGTCAATATATTTCATTTGACACAAAGCCATTCCACCATCAACTTGCATAAACTGAATGCCCAAATAGTGATGCAAATGCCCCAAATCAGACATCTCAAATGAGGCATGCAAATCAACCTTGAAATCAGCAATATGTGTCTCAATAGGACCAGTGAGCAGCATGTCATCAACATAGATAACAATGATCAAAAGCACATCATTAGCACGCTTAACATATAAGGTGCTTTCAGTTGGACTGTTCTCAAAACCATGTGCAATCAGATAGGCATGTATCTTCTCATATTAAGCACGTGGTGCTTGCTTTAAACCATATAATGCCTTCTTTAACCTACAAACCTGGTTTTCATGCCATTTTTGCACAAAGCCACGGGGCTAAAAAACATACACTTCTTCATGCAAATCACCATTCAGAAATACAGTTTTAATGTCCAACTGATGTACATTCCAACCATGATGGGCTGCAAGTGCACAGATGCTCCGAACAGTAGTCATACGACATGTGGGTGCAAAGGTCTCATCAAAATCAATGTCTCTTTCCTGTGCATAACCCTTTGCAACAAGCCTAGCCTTATACCTGTCAACTGTACCATCCGGTTTACGCTTCAGCTTGTATACCCACTTAGTGCCAATGGCCTTCTTGCCAGGAGGCAAGTCACATAAAGACCAAGTACCATTCTTCATTATAGCATCATATTCAAATTGCATAGCAGCCATCCAATTTTTTAAATTCTGTGCTTCATCAAAAGAAACAGGCTCATTCTCACCACAGAGACTAGACGTAGCCATAGCATAGCAATCTGATGCAAAGGAGGCACTATGAGAGCCTGAACGAGTACGATATGACAAAGGTGCATCTAATTTGCTGTCACGCAAAGTCTGCACCAACCATTTTTGCATAGTTTTTGTCTGCTCAGTATGAGCTCTCTCATCAACAAGTGCATCATGTAAATCTGCATCAGAAATGGAATGATCTGCATCATCATATGAAGCCTGCAAAGGCTGAGAAGTTGCATCATTAGGACCAGCACTAGACTGTCCACCTGTAAAAAGAGGCATCAAAGTATCATACATGTCTTTGGAGCTTACAGATGTCTCCTTAGTACATGAAAGCAATGGTTGAATTGCATCTTCCACAAAAACAACATCACGGCTAACCAGAATGTGTTTTGTCTGTGGATGATACAGACGATAGCCTTTACTTTCAGAACTGTACCCAACAAAAATACATTTTACTGCTTTATCATTCAATTTTCTGCGATGTTGTTCAGGCACTAATGCATATGCCAAACAACCAAAAACACGCAGATGAGCAACAGATGGCTTACGGTCATGCCAAGCCTCATATGGAGTGATAGACAGCAGCGCTTTAGTGGGACACCTTTTCAGTACATATGTTGCACACATGACAGCCTCAAGCCAGAAACTATGTGGTAAAGCCTGACTCTTGACCATGCACCTCGCCATCTCCATGAGTGACCTGTTCTTTCGTTTAGCAACTCCATTCTATTGAGGTGTATACGGCACTGTACACTGGTGTTTTATCCCACGGTCAGCTAGAAATGCATTAAAATCAGAAGACATATATTCCCCCCCTCGATCAGAACAGAGGGTGCCCATTTTACATGCTGACAAATTTTCAGCCAAAACCAAAAACTGTTTGAAGCACATGAACACTTTGGACTTTGCTTTGAGTGGATATACCCATACATGCCTGGAAAAATCATCAATGAAAGTCACAAAGTAAAGGTAATTCCCAAAAGAGGGTGTCTGCATAGGACCACAGACATCACTATGTACAAGCTGCAATTTCTGCGTAGCCCGAACTGAACCATCTTTTGGAAAGGAGGAACGCTGCATTTTGCCCAAAATACAGACCTCACATACATGTTTTCCAGGTGCCTGAAGTTTAGGCAAAGAGGACACCATTTTAGATTTCTGCAGGCGTAGCAAACTAGCCAAATTCAGATGACCAAAGCGTGCATGCCAAAGCTTTGCATCTGACATAGCCTGAGAATCATTTACTGCACATGCCAAATCATTTTCAGATCTTTCATAGTCTATGAGCTTATACAGCCCACGACATAAAATGCCAGAAGCAATAATCACATCGCCATTTGACAGATCATGAAATGTACACCTGTCATCAACAAATTTCACAACCAAGCCAATCTTGGCTAATGCAGAAACTGATAACAGGTTCTTTTTGATCCTTGGCACAAATAAAGCATCTGACAAAGTGAAGGAACTACCATCAGCAGTAGTCTAAATGATCTTACCAACTCCCATAATAGGATAAGAGGAGTTGTTGGCGCATGTAACAGTATTCCCTGTAGGGGCAGGCTCTAGTGAAGAGAAGAAACTGCGTTGCGAGGTAATATGTTTGGTCGCCCCACTGTCAAAATACCAAACATCTGAGTCTACTGTAGACATGCACTGCTCATGAGAAGATGGGTCAAAACTGCAAACAGTAGTAAACGCCCATTCTTCTTCCTGCACAAGATTAGCAGACTCTGTTTTTGGTGTAGAGGCTTCTGCAACAACCATTCCAGCCTCCTTTTTCTTTGCCTCTTTTGCAGCCAATTTTGGACAATTCTTTATGATATGATCATTCCCTTTACAGTACTTGCAAAACAATTTCTACTTTTCTAATTTCTTCTCATCTTTATCCTGGTTCTTCGAATGTGCAGCATTTGCAGATTTCTGCTTACTAGTAGAAGAGCTCAATTTTCCTTTGCCCTTCTGACTAGCCAGGAAAGCTTGATCTGCAACACGCATAATGGACCTGTTCTGCCTGGACTGATCTTCCTGCAACAAAACTGAGACTAACTCCTCAAATGATAAGGCATTCAGATTTCCTTTCATCATCAACCGAAGAGTAGAAGCAAAACTCTGGTATGAATCAGGAAGACCATTCAAAACGGTCTGCACAAGTGAGCTATCTAGTATAACCTCATCAACAGAAATCAACTGTTCCTTCAAAACTTTGATCTTCGTTAGGAAACTGTCCATAGAATCACCTTCATTCATGTGCTCACTCTCTAACTGTTTTCGGAGGTAAGCAACACGAGCCTCATTCCTAGCTTGGTACAATGTGGTAAGTGTATCCCAAGCATCCTTAGCTGTTTTGCAAGAGCGAATATGGGGAATAATGGCACGTTTGACAGACAAAGCTATCAATGCATGTGCCTGGGCATCTCTGCCATCCCAACGAATCTACTCTACAGTAGGTGCAACAGAAACAGGAGCACGAACCGGAATCTGCGGAATATCATCTTCAACACCATCTTCATCAACTCCAGCACCTGTATTTGCAGTACCTGTCATTACAGGTGTAACAGGACGTCTTTCAACACCCTGCACAATGTTCTACAATCCTTTTGCAACCAAAACATGTCGCATCATATAAGCCCATAATGGGTAGTTGGTACCATCCAACTTATCCTCAACAGCCAACATGCGGAATACATCACTGCTTTCAGCCATGGCCGGTGACTAAAATACCTTGATGCAGAAAATCGACTGTATCTCAAAAAGTTGAACGGAACTGCCCAGACGAGTTCTACTAGACCTGTAGCAAACTTTGAGACGCTTAAACTGGCGAAAAGAAACTGGTATATACCTTTGGCACAAAAGGACAAAATAGCTTGCACAAGCGCTGCGATAGTGCATTCGGAGGCCAAAACGAGCTCAGATCTCGGAAACACCCTGAGTATGCTCACCAAATTTCGTGCGAATCTGAGACTGCAAACGGAGGAGTGTCGATGGTGCCCTAGATGAAGCGACGACCTGCTCTGATACCAATTGTTGGAGTTAGACGTCTGTGGAAGCACGCGAACAGCACAAGGAAGAAGAAGAAGCTTGGAGCACAAACACACAATACTGAATGTATTACTAGAGAATGTACAAAGATAAGTAGCCCATTAGGGCAATAGGCATATATACAAGCTGGGGGAAAAAAACCTCCTAAAGAGGGAAAAAAGTGCCCCGGCGGTCCTAGTGTGTTCACACACATCACTACCTAAATATATCAACATAACCTTCCTTCTTGTTGCTTTGCAAGGGACCCTCAAGCTTTGAGACCGGGTTGCGGTCATGAGCTATTCATACTCCACTTACTTTAAAAGAATTCTAATGGAAGAAAGATTACCTCTTAAGTCAGTACAGTACTGTCGGTACCCTTGAACTTTTTACACTTTGCACTTCGCTTCTGCTATGCTCAAATCTCCTTGTAGTCCCACCGGGCGTGCCAAATTTTGTTCGGGGATTCTTGTGCAAAAAGGGACTTGAGTGTTTGTAGGATAATGGGGAGTGAGAATAAGAGAATTAATGACACCGAGAACTTCTACTCAACTAGGAATAGAAGAATACAAGCTATTCATAAGCCAAATGCTCTGTGTAATATGCCAAAGTCTAAATATTACCCAAGCCACAAGATTACAAAGTACTCAGAATCTACCGCCGACCTCTGCACCAGACCTCCACCTTCTCCAAGCTTGCACTTGTGCACACCTTGCACCAAGCTTGGAGAAGTTTACCTAAGTCTCTAGGAGGTTTGGGTATCATATGTCCTAAAAAAATGGTAGACAATTTGGCTACTAAATGGGTTTTAAGAAGTCTTTATAGTAATGATATTTGGGCCTATATTCTTAAGAGAAATTTTGCTAACTTCTTTTTGTGTGATTATAGAGCATGGACTAACATCAACCTAAGGGATATTATAGTGTCTCCCCAATCCATCACCCCTATTGGAAGCCCCTTGGTGTGCAGAATGTGGAATGCATGGTTGAAGGCTAAACAATCCTTCATTCCTTCCTTGGATATGTCGTGTTCTTATGATTTCTTCATGCAGGAATCTCCTTGGATAGGGTGGTTAGCTTGTTGGAACAATTGTAGAATTGCTATCAAATAGCATAAGTGTCACGAAGCTGGTGTTATTGCCTAGAGTGATTTTATGATTAATGATATGGTCAGGTATGTTCCTCATCTGAACTTAAACACTGATTTATCTAGGTCTTGTTTGCAGGTACTAGCTAGTCATAAAGCCTTATTGGAATCACAATTGGAGAGTTGTCAAAGGAAGAAGATGTCTTTGCTGGAAGTTGATGTCCACATTTTCAGAAAGTTAAAAAAAGACAAGGGATATGTCTAGCAAATTCTTGCGAAGCTCAACTCTAGATGGCAAGTCAACTGGTCCTCACATAAATGGTCCTACAGACTTAAAGCTTTGTGGCCTTTCCTAGACTGTAGCAAGCACTCTTTTCTTCAGTGGTTGATGATTCACCATGGTCTATGGATTGGCCACAAAGTCAGGAAAGTCTTTATTAATGGAGGATTGTGTACATTCTGTGGCTTAGTGGAGGATGTTTCCCACTTATTTTTTGATTGTCATTGTTGGGAGATTCTTGTGCAAAAAGGGACTGGAGTGTTTGTAGGAGAATGGGAAGTGAGAATAAGAGAATTAATGACACTGAGAACTTCGACTCAATTAGGAATAGAAGAATACAAGCTATTCATGAGCCAAATGCTATGCACAATATGCCAAAGTCTAAATATTACACAAGCCACAAGATTACAAAGTACTCAAAATCTGCCGCGGACCTCTACATCAAATCTCCACCTTCTCCAAGCTTGCACTTGTGCACACCTTGCACCAAGCTTCCAATAAGGGGGAGGGATGGAGACCTTCTGTTGACACACACCTTCAATGGGACTTTGGAACTCTTGATATTCCTTGCTTCACCTTCTGTGCATACAATCTAAGTCAGTTTTCTTGCACCTTGCAATGGCTCTTTGCATCGCGCACACTCTCTCTCCATGTGTCCCTCTTCTCTCTCTTGCACTAGACTATCTCACAATAGCTTAGTCTAACCAAGAAGAATGCTTCCTTGAGTTAGGTGTCGGTTCTCGTACGCTCCTAATTGATAGAGTATCTTGGCTCTCACTTTCATGTTCCAAGATTGTCTCACAATGTGTGCACAATAGCCAACGAATCCCTGTTTTGTCCTATAGTGACTTTAGACTAAAACAAAAATTTTAATTGGGAGGCCATATATTTCACTTGTGCGTACGCTTCCGCTTCACGTACCTTCACTTTTTGCCTTTTAATTCTTCAAATGTGCACCTAAGAGAGGGCTCATTTGAACCTTCCAAACACTTTTAAAAACATGTTGAACCTTAGAGAAATTATAGAAAGAGACTGTGCAACCTGCATCCAGCTTTCTGCAAAATATAACCTTTGGGAACAATTGATTGTGCACTACCGGTGCACCTTGACACCCGAACTTTGAACCCTTTGACTTTTCCCATGTTGACTTTGATCTTGAACATGTTGACTTTCATGGCTTTGACTTTGACCCTTGACTTTGACTATGATTGACTTTGACCAATGTGACATTTATGGGCTCAACAGTCATCATGCCAAAAAATTTTGGCATCGAGTGGATCATGATTTGTAGTCCAATGGTCTTCCCCAGTTAAACAAGATGGATGTGTTGCTTGGATGTTGCAGGAATATGGATATTTTGCTGTGGAACATACGGAGAGGTTACATTCTCCGGTACATATGGCTGAGCAAAAATGATGCCACCCTTAGTAAAGGAAAAAGGAATTTCCTCATTTCCCTTCTTGCTAAGATCAAAAGAGCTTCTTTTGTATGTATTCAAAAAAATTACCTCTGCTCCCCCCTACATAGTTTTGATATTTTTGATATTATGTCAGAGAACAAGTATTCCAAATGGAGGCACATTATCTTCTCTCAGTATTCTTGTAAAAGGATCTCTATGGCTATGGCTATGTAATCTTTTTTCTGAGTGTTGTGGCTCGTGCCCTAAGCACAGAATGTAAAATCCTTTGTTAATATAATTTTCCTCCTTTTTTCAAAAAAAAAAAGATGGCTATTAGATAAACGAGAGACAAATCGTTCTTCGTTCAATGGCAAATCAACACTTGGACGTGCAGGGGTGTACCATCATCCCGTCCGAACTTATCCTTCCATATCTCTTTCTCTTTGGAGGTTTACTGATGTCTGCTGTTTCGTTTTTGTATTTTCTCTTTTTTGTCCAAGCGAAGAGACGCTGATGGTTACCAGTAATAGCCTCTTTCTTGTGAGTCGTGACGACGACGAGGCCGAAGCCGAACATGGTTCCTCATTTCTGCACAACAAGATGTGCGACAGGAGTCACCTCATCAAAAGGTTTTTTGCTTTCCCTGAATGTGGGCAGAAAAAACGTAATAAAATAAAAAATAGAGGAAGGCTACATGGAGAAGCGGCGAAAGCAGAGTTATCCACATACTTTTTCAATCAGCGTAGTACAGGAATTGCCAAAAATAATTTCAATCAGCGTGGGGATTTGGAAGCTGGGGTCCTCATCACAACGAAACTGAGTGGTTGTCTACTAGCTACCGAATAGCCACTACAAACTATATCTGATCACTTGGTGTATTGCTGTCTACGTTCTCTAGGGCAGTTGGTTGAACTTTGGCTTCTTGAAGCAGACTTTCAAAGTTCACGTCCTGTGTTAAACATGTATGGTTTTGGCAAGTTAAACCAGTTATAATGTTGTAAACTTGTCTAACCTTTTCTTTGTGGGATATGGAGTGTGGGAAGATGTCCAAAGTTCAAGTCCCGGACTAGACATATATGGCTTTGGCATGTTAAACTAGTTGTAATGTTGTAAATTTGTCTAACCCTTGCTTTCTAGACATGTATAACTTTGCCAAGTTAAAATAGTTGTAATGTTGTAAACTTGTCTAACCCTTTCTTTGCGAAAAAAAAAACTATATGTGACAACTCTACACACGTTTTATTGTGGGTGGTTAGACCTTCCATTTCTTGAGGCAGAGCGAGGTTTCAATCCCCCCTCTACGGTAGGATATCTGTGGGTTTGAGGCTATTGTAATACCTTTTGGCAATAATAAACGAAATGCCTTTGGGCAGTTCTTCCTAGTGTTTGCCTTCGAGTAGTTTAACCCCAGCTTTGTTGAATATGGAAGGTCCCAAGGGTACTATACCTGTTCACTTACATAATTCACGTATATAGTTGTTCTTTCAATCAATTCAAGCAAAGTTCATCTGTATAGTTGTTATTTCAATGAATTCAAGCAAAGGGAGATTGAGCTTTGACCAATTCTTTCTAATGTTTGCCTTCAGACATTTCAACCCCTCCTTTGTGAGATATGGAAGGTCTCATAAGTACTATGCCTCTTCACTTGTATAGTTGTTCTTTCAGTCAATTCAAACAAAGTGAACTTAGCTGCTCTTTCAATCAATTCAAGCAAACATAAGTACTATAAATACTATGCCCATTCACTTCTATAGTTCTTCTTTCAATCAATTCAAAGAAAATTCACTTGTATAAGTGCTCAGTCAATCAATTCAAGCAAACTAAGATTAGGCTTCGACGAAACTTCCTCTTTAAAAAACTACATATATAACGTACTAGCCAGCCACGCACTTTCATTCTGTGGACCCCAGCTTCCAATCTTCACGAGTTACAAATCAGTAGTACCATGGTCCATTCGCTAAGGTCAATGAGGCACGGTCGCCCTTTTCAGGAGCTGTTGATCCACATTCCAGATCTGTAAATTACGCTCGCCGCGTAAGTAGTCTGTCTACAATTGTTCTGCAATTTTGCGCAAATTATTCGAAATCAAATCTTAATGTTGGAACATTTAGAGGTTACGAGATCGCAATGGATATGCCATTCCAGCTGAAGAACGAGTGAGATTGAAAACAGATTTTTTAGCTTTTTGAAACGTGAGGCGGAACTCGGTACTTCGGAAGCCAGATGAGTCCAAACCATGTCCCTTGATAAAAAAGAAAAACAAAGAAAGAAATAAATAAATAAATAAATAAATATATATATATATATATATATATATATATATATATATATATATATATATATAAAGTTACAGAGATAGAGAGAGAGGACATGGAATGCGATCAAGCCATCAGAACACACTATCTGGTAAGATATTCCACAGGGTTGTTGAAGAACGGAGAAGCTATATCTTATTAAAATATATAACATTTTCTAGTATATCTTGGGATTTGATGGACGTGGATCATGTATAGTTTGGCTTCACTATAGAGTGGCCGATTTCTGTCGTGAATATTTTATTTCAGTTATACATGTTGAATGAAAGAGTTTTTAATGTTTTTTCGTGATTTTCGGTGATAAATAATAGTTTTTCCAGCTAAATCTGCACGCATGGCCAACAATGGAGTCAGTGCGCAGCCACGCAGGCTCGTAGTTGTTGGGCAGCCGAACAGTTGCTCCCTCTCTCCCGTTATGTCTGTCTTTTCAACTCTCTATCTCTCTCTCTGTAGCCATCGCTTCATGAACCTTGAGCTGCGGAAGGTTGTTTTGAACGATGGATATGGCCATCGTCTTCACTTCGTCTGTAGCAGCTGATGATCCTCAAAACGTCTGTCAATAAAATTATAGTGCATTCTGTCACCAGCTCTCCTCAGTATAGAGTCTGGACTACAAGTAGCGATTCTGATTACATGTGAATTATCTGCAAGTTCAGGTCATGGACCTTCATCAGAGGCTTGATTAGTTCATCATTAGAGCTTAATTAGTAATCGGAGAATATTGATTAGGAACAATTATACTTGGGGTTAGTAGATCGATCTCTGAAAGGTTCATTGATGCGCTCTCATATCACCTTGCAGCAAGAGTTTGAATCTGTGCTTCTTACGCCATGGTTCACCTACATATTCCAAGTTGTTTGATCCATTTCTTATCTAGCTCTTTTCCATAACCCGCGATGTTCTGGCTGCTGAATGATAAGTTTGAAGAAAACACATAAAGATCTACGCCTTTCAGTGGAATGGGCAGCTGTTGTAGCAGGCGAAGCGCGAGAGATGATGATCAAACCAACGAAGGCGAACTTCACCCAAGTCTCGAGAGCTGGAAACTACGCAGGCGTTCTAGCCTATCAGAACCCGAAGTGACAGCCAATGCAGGCGCAACAAAGTCAGAAAACGATGGTACTATCATGCCAACAGAATCCGTGAGCCCCTCGTCCAGACCCTTCTTTCGTTTCCCTTCCATCCACTACAACGTGAGTGCAAATCTTCTGTATGACAGTAGTGCCCGCTCGTCATCCCGATCCCTCGGAGGTTCTCTTCGACGACACAGGGAGCTGCTTCCTACTTCAATTTCCTCCATAAATTCCATGGCCAATGCCAGTAACGTGCTGTCTTCTTTTGTCGATTCTCGAAGTGTCCCCCATTCCACATTTGTAGCTTTGAACCAGGATACCAGTGCCTCCGAAAACGATCTTCTCAACTATGAGGCTCCTCCATCGTTCTCGTTCGCCACACAGCCCTACATTGAGCCGGACTTCGTCAACACTGCGTTCTCGTTCCATCCCCCTTCTCAGAGACCATTAATGACCGCGAGCTTCGCGATTGATGCTGTCGAAACATTCAAACTTAAGGTATGTAATTCTGTAACTAAAGAAATTAAAGATGTGTCCGGGCCTTTGCCGCGGAATGATTATTGTAAGCTATTTAGGGATCTTGGCAAATGCCTATTTGGGATCGCGATGGCGGAAATACATCTGTTTGAGCGTATAATTCTATGTCGAAGCATTTTCTGCTCGAATATCAATCCCATCCTGATGCATTTTTAATGGCTGTCTCGATCCTTGGAACAGGTGAGACATAAGCACATGTTCCCTGCAGAACTGTCAGGATTCCCGAATGGCGATGCATGTTCTCGTCCTTGTTCAACAATGAGGAGGTGCAGTTCGGATGGGAAACTTATCCATGTCGCGGGGGGCGACGATCAACCTCACCGCAGATCTCTCCAGGAGGATACTTTTGCCAGATGGTACGATATATACAGGGGCACGATTGCAAATACACATAACGACGTCTCTGCAACTAACGAGCACGAAGATGAATTTCACGACATAGATCCTGCTGAAAACATCCTTCCCGGAGGTTACGGAAGGAATCAAATATTGGAGGACATCAAACACTGCATAAGCATAGAAGTTAACCCTGCAAGTAGACATGGCGATGACTGGGAAGAAACGCATAATAGGTGTTACGACTCTAGCAGCGAATCATCAACGCGGTCCCTTTCTGTAGTCTCAACTGGTGATGCGGTCCTCTTCTCGGGCGCCAACTTTGAAGAATTACATCTGATTCCATCCAAGTTTATAGCAGATGAGGCGGACTCTTCTTCAACGTCGCCGAGACTCGCTGTCGGTCCCGCGCAATTCGCGCACACATATGTGCTTAATGATCATGGTGACGACAAGGCATCCACCTTATCTGTAGAAGACATAATATCATTGCTTGAATCTGATGATATGAACGAGGATGCCCTTCTGTCGCTTCTTATCAACAAGTCACCACCTCTATCGCCGACAGCATTATCTCCAGAGTCAGTGCTGGAAGACTCATTGTCCTTGCCACTCTCATCATCGTCAGCATTACTTCAGATGCGGATGCCATCTCCATCGTGCACTTTATCATCACCAATTTCTTCAGTGCGCCCAAAGTCTCCTCATGGGCCAATATCCTCAGCGTCATCATCACAATCTTCGCTGACGGCAATGCCAACCATGGTGACAGTCGCAAGGTTCCCATCTTCGGTATCAGGGGCGTCGTCGGAACAATGTTCATCTACGTGCAGAGGATCTCCCACCAGCTCTTTCGATTTTCGGGTGAGGTCTCCCACCTCGACTTCATCGACGCCTATCTTTTCATCCACGAAGCGCAATATCACACAGCTTCAGCCTACTGTCCTGACAACTGAGGAGATTGCGGAAATTTGGGGTGTGTTTGAGCGAAGACAAGCCTTAGTGCCTCCACCCTGAAGGCACCTGGGATTCATTGTTTCTATACAATTCCCACATGTACACCTCCTCAAGTGATCATCCTTCACCTGGGATTCATTGTTTCTATACAATTCCCACATGTACACCTCCTCAAGTGATCATTATCATAGAGCATTCCTTTTGTATATTAGAGCTGAAAAGAAAACATTTTTTCTCATACAGATCAATCTTCTGATGTTCATATGAATCATATCAGATACAAGGGGTTTCTTCAGAAGGTGAAACAGTTAATGAAATCAAGTCTTACACAAACACTCCACGGAAGGGAAATCGCCCAATTTTGACGATGATACAGCTGCGTAGTATGTTTTCCTTCTGCGTAGTATGTTTTCCTTCTGCGTACTCGAGAGTCTGGACGGTACAGATGGACAAATATGCCGGTCCGTGCTTTTTCTGATTTCTATTATAGTAAACATGGATTAGATATGTAGTTAATGATCTCACAAGCGTAATCTTTCGTATCTCGCGCACAAGGTGAGGATCCACACAAGCCACATCCATTTTTGTTCACGCACAAGATGAGGATCGTGACAATCCGCATAAGCATCATCTTTTGCTTATTGGATATCTACTGTTTCCTCATGCAAAAGGTGATGAATCAGGATCTACGAAAGCTTTATCTTTTGTCTTTCAATTTCCTCGTCTCTTACAGTTTTGTTATTGACTGTTGAGTATTATGAGTATGTTTTAGCAGACAAGCTACATTCAACTTATTGTGGAAAAAAAGACATAAGACTAATCCATTGAAGTACAAAAAAAACTGCAGTGGCCAACGCTTCCGGCACCAAACAAACGCAAAGGGATGAAATAGCAGAGGACTAGGAGATAATTAACTGCAATCTAGCTGGATTAGTAGAGGTGATAATTAAGCAGAAAGTGGGTGCAAACATAGTTAAACGGGGAACATACATAATTGGAACAGACGATGGACGCTAGTCCCATTCACGTGTAACTTTTCTTCTTTATTTTAATTAAAGTCCGAGAGAATAGACCAAGGCCGAACTTCCTTTTATTAAAAAAAGAAATAGACGAGGGGCATTGCGCGCACAATCATAAAGGAGCAGAACATCCTTAGAATCAAAGTATATTATAAAAATTGGACTCATTATCTTTTCTGACAGCTTTACAAATGTCCTTGTATATTTGACACTATCCCTCTTGGGGCTTGGTGAAGAAGATCACAAAGAAAAACTGTGAAATAGTAGATTATACTTTCTCTAAGATTCATTGAGGGACCGGAAAACTAGCCAATTTTCCTTCTTACTTTTATTTCATTAATGTTATACTACATGTTAAAATGGGAGTACTCCCTCAAACTTCATCTTTCCTAGGGTACGCCTCCAGCTTGGACTAGTTCCCAAAAGATCAATAAAAGTCACGAAGTAAAGGTAGTTCCCAAAAGAAGATGTCTACATTGGACCAGAAACATCACTATGAATAAGGTGCAATTTTTTAGTAGCTCTTATTAAACCATCTTTTAGAAAGGAGGAATGCTACCCAAAATACATCCATCACAGATATGCTTACCTGCTGCTTCAAGTTTGGCCAAAGAGGACACCATTTTAGATTTCTACATGCATAGAAAATTAGCAATATTCAGGTGACCAAAGTGTGCATGCCAAAGCTTTGAATCTAAGATAGCCTAAGAATCTTGTATTGCACATGCTCAATCATTCATAGATTTTGCGTAGTCTATGAGGGCATACATCCCACGACATAAAATGCTACAAGCAATAGTAACATTGCCATTTGACAATTCATGAACTATACATATGTCATCAACAAATTTGACAACCAAACCGATCTTAAGTAATGCTCAAACTAACAACATATTTAGACAAAATTGCTTGTGCAAGCACTATGATAGTGTGTTCAGAGGACAAAATGAGCTCATATCAAAATTTTGATGCCACATAGTGAATTTGTTTTAAACTCGTAACTGCCTTGAGTATGCTCACCCATTTTCGTGTGTCACGAGATAAGTAAGAGAGTTCACTACCACTCTCACACTCAAAGAGAAGCACACATAGATTGAGGCAAGGAAGAATGATCTTCTTTTTCTTCTTCTATTACATAAAGATAATATACAAGAATATCCTAATACAACAATACAACTAGTTCAATATATAAGGAAGAGTACATAAGGAATATCCTAATGTCTGCAAATGAGTGAGATAGCAAGAAATAAGTGTGCCATCACTCTTGGTAGATAAATCTAGTAAAGCTCAATGAACTATCTCTGACATATACCAGTGTGACCACTAGACATGTGAGAGACGTGAAAAAGTGATATGTATCATCCTCGACCATCACATGTTGAGCTTGATATCTCAACAGTCACCCTCAAACTCAACATCATGTCCTGTAATCCAAGCATCTTATGAAACTTCTTCAACTTCTCAACTCCAAGCGCATTAGTGAAGATATCAGCAACTTGCTCATGTTTCCTCATATTAAAAAGTCCAATACACCTACTAATACCTTTTCCTTGATTAAATAATAGTGTACCTCGATATGCTTTGTTCTAGCATGAAAAATAGGGTTACATGCTAACTCTATGCTGCTAAGATTATCACAATAGATGATGATAGGCTTTTTCACTTCCACACCTAAATCTGCAAGTAACATCTCTAACCATGATGCTTCAAATGCTACCATTGCAACACCTCTATACTCAGCCTCTTTACTCGACAAATCAACAATGGGTTGCTTCTTACTGCTCCATGTAATAGCTTCACTTCCAAGTGAGAATAGAAAGCCGCTACTAGATCTTTTATCTGGAATATTACCAGTCCAATTTTCACCTCAATGGATTTGAGTTGGAAATATTTCTTGCTGACACATCAGATCCACTCAAAACTTGAGGTTTTGCACTTGATTTTTTAGCATTTCCTTTGTCATTTAAGTCAAGATTAAGTCCTTCTTTGGCATTTGCATAGAAGCTTGACATTTCATCAAACACTACTCTTTGTTAACCTTCATCTATCGTGTGACAGGGTTATAAGTTTTATATCATTTTGCTCAAGGGAGTACCCAATGAAAAAACGTTTTTCTGCTTTTGGATCAAGCTTTTTCCTCAACTCATCTGGAACATGTACATATGAATTACAATCAAATACTCTCATATGTAATAAGTTTGTGTTTTTATATGTAAACTTCTCTTCAGGTGTAAGATGATGTACAACAACACTCTGAGTTTTTTTCATGATGTATGTAGTATTGTGCACAACTTTTTCCCAATAACAATGAGGCATATAGTATGCTCATGAAAATTTCCATCGAATTCCATGACTTTTTAGAAAGCTATTGAACTCATTTGACATGTATTCACCTCCTACATAAAATGTCAATGTCTGAATATATTTCCTTGTTTGCTTTTCCACCATAGCCTTAAAATTCTAGAAGTGAGTGAACATCTCACTCTTCTCTTTCATGAAATATACCCATACTTTTCGTGTATGGTCATCAATGAAAGTGACATAAAACTTGCAACCGCCCATAGATGTGTTTGTAGGACCCGAAACATCCATTCTAGCACATTCTCACTAACATGCTTGTCATGCAAAAATGATGCCCTTGGCTATTTACCAAATTGACATTTTGCACCTAGCTTTTGCATCTTTGCGACCTTGAAATTTGGTAGTCCATTGACAAGCTCCTTTAATTGCATTAATTTTAGCCTCTACAAATCTGCATGTCCAATTCACTTGTGTCAAATCTCTATATCAACGATAACACTTGCACCTTTTGCAAACATGGTTGCATTCATTTCAAAAATTTTCACATTGAAGATGAACATCCTAGCAGCTTTATTTCCATTGGTGTCCAACCTTCCATTCTGTTTGTACTCTTCTACATATAAACCATAAGCATTGAACATGACTTGTAATCCCTAGTCAACCATTTGTAAACTGAAATGAGATTCTTTGTTATATTGAGAAAATCCAACATATCAACAAGATGTTTTACCTTCCACTCCTCCATAGATAGTGCTATGTTTCCTCTATGATCGATAGGTTTTGATGTGTCATCACTTGTTTCAACATATCCAGGAACTCATAATTTTTGCAAACTATTAAACCATTCTGCATGATTGGTCATCTGATTTGAAGCACCTAAATCAACATGACATTACCATTTGATTTTGAAACATCAGCAAGGATTGTATTCATCATGTGATGTTGGACCATGAACAACTTCTCCGAATCATCTGCACTTATGGATGCATAGTTATTTTGTTGCCTTCTGTTATTTTGATTCTTCAACCTACAATCATGTTCAAAGTGATCGGGTTTAGCACAATTCCAATTTTCATTACCTGAATCATTTGTTTGGAAATTTTTGTAGCCTCTTTGATTCCCCTTGCCTCGAAAGTGGATTTTGAGTCCTCACCAAGATTCTTTTCTTGAATTATCAGCATGGTTACAGAGTAAAAAAATGTGAATATTTTTGTTGGTCTGAATAGAAGTTCTGGATTCCTTATATGGAGATCCTAAACCATGAAGTCACACTTCCACCTTATCATCATCATCTACGTTCACACCAATATATGCAAGAGACTTACATATGCTTTTTATTTTTAGGGTGTAGTCACTTATCGACATGCCCTTTTTCTCCAATGTATGCAGCTCGTTCTTGAGTTGTGATTTTCGTGCCTTTGTATTGGTCTCATGCAATGTGACCAAAATATCCCAGCCTCTTTTGATGTTTTGGCATCTTGTATGTGCCCAATCGTGATATCTTTTATGGTAGTAGATAGCCAATACATTATCTTTCGTGCTCCTTGATTCCATTCTTCATATGCTCTTAATTGGTCCACAGTCGGATTCCTCTCTGGTAATTGTGGAGCATTTCGATGTAGTTTTAGTAGCCTTTTGCCATCAAGAAATTCTTCGTTCTGAGTTTCCAAGCATGGAAGTTGTTCTTGTCCACCTTATTGCTCATAAGCTGACTCATTCCATCAGCACTTCCCCTTTTTGTAGCAATTCGCAACACTACAAAAGCACTAGAAGTAGTATCTCTACTTGAACACTGTCACGCTGTGATGTGATCACTCGATCTCAAAAAAACATAATTTTTGTGTATCAATAGTACAAGAAATTGCTTGAAATTCTGGTTTAGAAGATTTTGAGTGTTGTTGAATAGAATGCAAGTAATAGTTTTACAAAATGACTTTATTTTTTGTGAGTCCCACCTTGCAAGCTCAAAATGAAGGTTGAAATGGCTCCGAAACAAAATATGAGAGAAACCTAAAGGGGTAACTCACAAAAATATTTTGAGGCCTTCTACCTTCACACCAAATTTTGTAGCAATGAGAGGTTGTTTGTGAATCATGCTTTCTTGATGCCTTCTTTCATACTCTTCATTGTCGGCCTTCTCCATGAGCTCTCTACAACCACACTAGCTCTAATACCATGTAACGAGAAAGGAGAAAAGGAAGAAAGCTCACTCACACACTCTCACACTCAAAGAGGAGCCCATAGAGATTGAGGCAAGGAAGAATGATCTTTTTCTTCTTCTTCTTCTTCTATTACATAAAGATAATATAAAATAAACTATCTAATACAACAATACAATTAGTGGAATATATAAAGAGTAATACATAAAGAAAATCCTAATGTCCGCGTATGAGTGAGCTGGTAAGAAACAAATGTGCCATCACTCTCAATAGATAAATCTAGTAAAGCTAATGAAGTATCCCTGTCAGATACCGATGTGACCACAATACATGTCAGAGAGCTGAAAAAGTGATACATGTCATCTTGGATAATCACATGTTGAGATTGATATCTCAACAGTGTTGACCATGCCTTAGATGAAGCGGCAACCTACTCTGATACCAATTCCTGGCATTTGAGGTCTAGGGAAGTAGACGAACAACACAAGGAAGAAGAAAAATCTTGTAGCACAACACACAATATTGAATGTATTACCAAGTGAATGTACAAAGATAAGTGAATTGTCAGGGTAATAGGAATATATACATACCGAGGAAAAAAAACCTCCTAAAGAGAGAAAAAAGGGCCCTAGCAGTCCTAAGTGTGTTCACACACATCAATGCTGAGATATATCAATTATATATATATATATATATATATATATATATATATATATATATATATATATATATATATATATATATATATATATATATATATATATATATATATATATATATAACACATATATGTGTGTATGTATGTATATGTGCATGTATGTCTGTGTGCATGTGTGTGTATGTATGTGTGTGTGTGTATGTGTTAAACACGGGTTACCGTCAGAGACGCGTTTAAGCTCTTTTCAGGTTCTTGGGAGTAGAAGGGGTCTGAATAATCAGAGGTCCTATACTTGATTTTCCCAATTAATCACTCACACCACAGTACCTTAATGTTTAAATCTCTGTTAATACGAATTAATCTCCAGACTCTGGTTCGTTCTCTCACCGTATTACTATCTGTACTCAGACTATTGCTAGTTCTTCCACAACCTTACCGATTATGCTCTAGTTGATACGTTCTCATCACACAGCGCAGAAGCTATTCATTACCGTAATACAGACTCACAAGTCTTACTTACTGGAACAGCGTTAAACACAATTGAAGATAATCAAACAAAAGCAAAATAACATAGTACTACTCAGAATTCTCCAACATAACAGAACAGAACTCCACAGAATGTAATCGCCCAGACAGACAGTCTGGCGATTCTTCTGGTTGTCACCAAAGCGTCCTTTCATTGATTTATAAATGGATACAACTCTACGCAACGACCTTTCAGTTCGTGCGGAATATGAAAAGTAAAGAATTACAAATGCCAATCCGGCGGCTTACACTGGCACACACGGTGGACTTGAACCCGCAGGTATACAAAATTTTATGGCTCATCTACTATACCCTGTAGATACATTGTTCGGGCTAACTTAAATATTCTGGCAATTTTTTGCTTTAGCGAGTCTAACATTTTTTTCAGAATCTCTGGTTCTACGAGTTGAGCATCAGTTCTTACTGAACTAGTTGCAATTACCTGGCTCATCAAAATTTCTGCCTGTGTTTGCAGAAAGGCTTCCTGCAGATAAAAGTCATTTGCCAAAGCTGCATCCCGGTTCACTTTCATGTCTTGAATTTCTTTATCAACTCTAGATAATCTTTCTTTTTGAGCACCCAATTGGTTCTCTCTTCTCTCCAATTCTTGATTCTAAAATTGGATGGTCCGGTAATAAGCATCTCTTTCTCTTCGAGTTCCTGCAACGTCCTTCTGAAGTTGAGCGACCAATGTCATCTGTGTTTTAAGAGCAGAATTTGATTCAAATAAATTGGATTCTGCTCTTTGGAGTTCTTCAGTAGTCCGCTTAGCTAAGTCCGCCATTTCCTGTTCTCGCCGTACAACTTCATCTAACTGTTCTCTAGTTTCTTCTAGCAAATTTCCTAGTGCTATACGGGCATCTTCCTTATCCTTAACCAACTGCTGTAACTGAAGAATCTCTGCATCAGCAGCACATTCAAGAAAGAAAATCTGCTAATGCATGTGCAGTGCTGGGTCGATGAATCACTTCATAATCGAATTCTTGTAATAATAGAACCCATCGTGCCAAGCGACCACCTAAATGCTGCTGCCGAACCAGATACACCAGCGCAGCATGGTCTACATGAAAGATGAATTTTCGGCCTAGCAAATAATGCTGGAATTTCTTTACAGAATACACCAAACCAAGACATTCTCTTTCAGTCACTGAATAATTCTTTTCAGCCGGAGCAAGCCGTCGACTTGCATAATAGACAGGCCGAAACCACTTATCAGTTTGTTGCATTAAAATACTTCCAATTGCGATATCTGAGGCATCAACGAAGACGTGGAACGGGCGTTCCCAATCAGGAGGTTGCAAAATTGGTGCCTGAGTCAATAATTCTTTTAAATGATCAAAAGTAGTTTCACATTCTGGGGTCCATGCAAACTGTCATGGAGTGCTCGTCATGAGTCGATTAAGTGGTGTGGCCAGATGAGCTAACCACCGTAAATCTCTACCATGCCACTGGATTTGACCTAGAAAGCACATTACTTCTTTCGACGTAGTAGGCACAGGTGCTTTTAACAAGGCTGCAACTTTGTTTGGGTCAACTTGTATGCACTGTGCAGATACAATGTGGCCAAGGAGTTTACCACAAGAAACCGCAAAGACAGATTTGGTGGGGTTCAAGCAGAGTCGGTATTCACGACATTTCTCAAAACAACACCGTAAATGATACAGGTGTGCTACCATCTGACTGAATAAAGAGAAGTCATCTAGATAAACTTGCATAAAAGAAGTGAGATAGGGTGAGAAGATTTCCTGCATACACCGCTGAAAGGTGCTAGGAGCATTTCTTAACCCAAACCACATGACTGTACAAGCAAAAACACCATAGTTCGTAATAAACGTTGTTTTCGGTATATCTTGCTCTGCCATTTGGACCTGGTTATAACCACTATAACCATCGAGAAATGAATACATCTCATGTCCAGCCACTCTGTTCAGCATTGTATCAAGAAATGGAAGAGGAAATGGATCAGGTACGGTGGCTACATTCAATTTCTGGTAATCGACACATATTCAGAGCTAGTTGTTTTTCTTTGGTACGTCGCGATCGGGGAGATCCATTCAACGTGCTCAATGGGTACAATGAATCCTACCTTTAATAAGCGATCAAGTTCTGCTTTGACCTGTGCTGCATAGTTGGGATTCATTCGGTAATTGGGTTGTTTAATCGGCTTTGCTTCTGGTTTGAGCACGACCCGATGCTGATAGATTCGAGGATCTAGACCTTTTATATCACGATAGTCCCATGCAAAAACATCAGAGAACTCACGAAGAAGCTGGATCAAATCTGCTTGAAACGCCTCAGACAATCCTTCCTTTATCTTGATAGGTCGCGGATTTACTTCATCTCCCAAATTATAGGTGATTAACTGATCTTCGGGAACATAGAGTTGACGAGGTTTCCCTGGATCATCAGCTGACTGTAAAAGTTGTTATAGAGCGGCTTCATCCATAGCAACAGTATCTTCTGTCTCCACTTCTTCGGTCACGGGCACCATCGTACAGGCTGTCGGACTCCAGTTGTCTACAACAGATTGCAGATCTACAGTACCTAAGGAAATCAGATCTTCATTGTTCTTTAGAAACGCTTCTTCTTCATCATCAGATAAGCCATCCAACATGTGGACCGGTTCTGCTACATATGGCCTGGCATGGAGTTCACAGGGCTGAATAGCATCCAGTTTAACAACATATTTTCGGTTATTATCCTTAAAAGTCAATTCCTGTGCGGACCAATCCTGTATGACTTTAGCCTGTTTTAACCAGGGTCATCCGAAAAGAAGATTATAGTCAAGACTAGACTCCGGTAGTTCTAAGACTACAAAAGTCATCTTAAACGTTGTACCCTGCAAAGTTATCGGGACATTCCATACGAGTCCTACTGGATGGACTCAGAATTGGTCGGCCATTCTTACAAAAAACTGAATAGGCTCGATTTGTGTCTAGCGCAACTTCTTACAAAGTGCTGTAGTGGCGATGTTTACACTAGACCCACCATCAATTAGTACTTTAGTAATCTTGTGATTTTTGTACCATATCGTAATTAAGGGAACCGAGTGATCCACCATAGAATCAGCTTCCGGTTGTACCGTTGCCATCGCTGGAATGCAGGAAGACCCAAGACTGAGCTGTTGCTGGAATTGCTGCCGAACTCTCGGCACTAGTGCAAGTAATTGTCCAAGAGGGAGAGTAATGGATGCCTTATATAAAATTTCCCATGCCTGATCTACTTGAATTGTACTTTTCACCAATTCTGAAGACGATGCGCCTGTTACTGGGGTAGAATCTTGTTCCTGCGATCCTTCCTTTGGCAGCGGAACTTGTGTCACCCGAATTGGATCTGGGAACACTATAGGCTCTTTGGTGGTCCATTGGCTAGCTTCGTTATACATTCTCTGCTGTTCATGGATGCCAAGTTCAAACACTTCTGCTGCTGGTTGTAACTGCTTACCAGATCTTGTTTGAATCACTGTTGCTTGAGTTTCCACTGGTGAAATATAGACCATATTGGTCATTGGGTTCTGACGCTCTTTCTTCCTCTGATCATATTCGGCTGCATCTTTACAGAATCTTCGGATGTGACCCAACTCACCGTAAAAATGACAGCGAGGGGGTGGCAAAGAAGGTCGAGCCACACACACTCAACAGTCGCTGTGAAAGCTGCCCTATACTCAGCCTCACAACTGGAAGTGGCCACAGTAGGCTGCTTCTTGCTCAACCAAGATATACATGAGCTACCAAGCATGAAGCAAAAACCACTAGTGGACACACGAGTGTCATAGCAACCAGCCCAATCTGAGTCAGAAAAAGCATGCAAATCTGGCGGTAGTGATCTCCCCTTGGGATAAAACAACCCAAGTAGCCGAGTACCACTCAAGTAGCGAAAGATGCGCTTAACCGCTTTCCAATGCGTGACTCCTGGGCAATGCATAAACCTGCTCATCTGTGAGACAGCAAACTGAATATCTGACCGAGTAATGCATAAGTAAATCAAGCATCCAACAGCCTGCTGATAGAGAACAACATCAAATGCATCTCCAGCATCATGAAGACTCAATCGTAAACCTGTCTCCATAGGAGTGGCAATAGGCTTACAGTCTTCAAGTCCAAAACACTGCAATAATGTGTCAATATATTTCGTTTGACACAAAGCCATTCCACCATCAACGTGCATAAACTGAATGCCCAAATAGTGATGCAAATGCCCCAAATCAGACATCTCAAATGAGGCATGCAAATCAGCCTTAAAATCAGCAATATGTGTCTCAATAGGACCAGTGAGCAGCATGTCATCAACATAGACAACAATGATCAGAAGCACATCATTAGCACGCTTAACATATAAGGTGCTTTCAGTTGGACTGTTCTCAAAACCATGTGCAATCAGATAGGCATGTATCTTCTCATACCAAGCACGTGGTGCTTGCTTTAAACCATATAACACCTTCTTTAACCTGCACACCTAGTTTTCATGCCCTTTCTGCACAAAGCCACGGGGCTGAAAAACATACACTTCTTCATGCAAGTCACCATTCAGAAATGCTGTTTTAATGTCCAACTGATGTACATTCCAACCATGATGGGCTGCAAGTGCACAAATGCTCCGAACAGTAGTCATACGGCATGTAGGTGCAAAGGTCTCATCAAAATCAATGCCTCTTTCCTGCGCATAACCCTTTGCAACAAGCCTAGCCTTATACCTGTCAACTGTACCATCAGGTTTACGCTTCAGCTTGTATACCCACTTAGTGCCAATGGCCTTCTTGCCAGGAGGCAAGTCACATAAAGACCATGTACCATTCTTCATTATAGCATCATATTCAGATTGCATAGCAGCCATCCAATTTTCTGAATTTTGTGCTTCATCAAAAGAAATAGGCTCATTCTCATCACAGAGACTAGATGCAGCCATAGCATAGCAATCTGATGCAAAGGAGGCACTATGAGAGCCTGAACGAATACGATATGACAAAGGTGCATCTAATTTGCTATCACGCAAAGTCTGCACCAGCCATTTTGGCATAGTTTTTGCCTGCTCAATATCAGCTCTCTCATCAACAAGTGCATCATGTAAATCTGCATCAGAAATGGAATGATCTGCATCATCATATGAAACCTGCAAAGGCTGAGAAGTTGCCTCATTAGGACCAGCACTAGCCTGTCCACCTGTAAAAAGAGGCATCAAAGTATCATACATGTCTTTGGAGCTAACAGATGTCTCCTTAGTACATGAAAGTAATGGCTGAATAGCATCTTCCACAAAGACAACATCACGGCTAACCAGAATGCATTTAGTCTGTGGATGATACAGATGATAGCCTTTACTTTCAGAACTGTACCCAACAAAAATACATTTTACTGCCTTATCATCCAATTTTCTGCGATGTTGTTCAGGCACTAATGCATATGCCAAACAACCAAAAACACGCAGATGAGCAACAGATGGCTTGCGGTCATGCCAAGCCTCATATGGAGTGATAGACTGCAACGCTTTAGTGGGACACCTGTTCAGTACATATGCTGCACACATGACAGCCTCAAGCCAGAAACTATGTGGTAAAGCCTGACTTTTGACCATGCACCTCGCCATCTCCATGAGTGACCTGTTCTTTCGTTCAGCAACTCCATTCTGTTGAGGTGTATACGGCACTGTACACTGGTGTTTTATCCCACGTTCAGCCAGAAATGCATTAAAATTTGAAGACATATATTCCCCCCCTCGATCAGAACGGAGGGTGCCCATTTTACATGCTGACAGATTTTCAGCTAAAACCAAAAACTGTTTGAAGCACATGAACACTTCAGACTTTGCTTTGAGTGGATATACCCATGCATGCCTGGAAAAATCATCAATGAAAGTCACGAAGTAAAGGTAATTTCCAAAAGAGGGTGTCTGCATAGGACCACAGACATCACTATGTACAAGCTGCAATTTCTGCGTAGCCCGAACTGAACCATCTTTTGGAAAGGAAGAACGCTGCATTTTGCCCAAAATACAGCCTTCACAAACATGTTTTCCAGGTGCCTCAAGTTTGGGCAAAGAGGACACCATTTCAGATTTCTGCAGGCGTAACAAACTAGCAAAATTCAGATGACCAAAGCGTGCATGCCAAAGCTTTGCATCCGACATAGCCTGAGAATCATGAATTGCACATGCCGAATCATTCACAGATCTTTCATAGTCTATGAGCTTATACAGCCCACGACATAAAATGCCAGAAGCAATAATCACATCGCCATTTGAGAGATCATGGACTGTACACCTGTCATCAACAAATTTCACAACCAAGCCAATCTTGGCTAATGCAGAAACTGATAACAGATTCTTTTTGATCCCTGGCACAAATAAAGCATCTGACAAAGTGAAAGAACTACCATCAGCAGTAGTCAGAATGATCTTACCAACTCCCATAACAGGATAAGAGGAGTTATTGGCGCATGTAACAGTATTCCCTGTAGGAGCAGGCTCAAGTGAAGAGAAGAAACAGCGCTGCGAGGTAATATGTTTGGTCGCCCCACTGTCAAAGTACCAAACATCTGAGTCTACTGCAGACATGCACTGATCAGGAGAAGATGGGTCAAAACTGCAGACAGTAGTAAACGCCCATTCTTCTTCCTGCACAAGATTTGCAGACTCTGTTTTTGGTGTAGAGGCCTCTGCAACAACCATTCCAGCCTCTTTCTTCTTTGCCTCTTTAGCAGTCAGTTTTGGATAGTTCTTTATGATATGATCATTGCCTTTACAGTACTTACAAAACAAGTTCTGCTTTTCTGATTTTTTCTCATCTTTGTCTTGGTTCTTTGAATGTGCAGCATTTGCAGATTTCTGCTTACTAGTAGAAGAGCTCCATTTTCCTTTGCCCTTCTGACTAGCCAGGAAAGCTTGATCTGCAACACGCATAATGGACCTGTTCTGCCTGGACTGATCTTCCTGCAATAGAACAAAGACTAATTCCTCAAATGACAAGGCATTCGGATTGCCTTTCATCATCAACCGAAGAGTAGAGGCAAAACTCTGATATGAATCAGGAAGACCATTCAGAACGGTCTGCACAAGTGAGCTATCTGGTATAACCTCATTAGCAGAAATCAATTGTTCCTTCAGGTCTTTGATCTTTGTAAGAAAACTGTCCATAGAATCACCTTCATTCATGTGCTCACTCTCCAACTGTTTTCGAAGGTAAGCAACACGAGCCTCATTCCTAGCCTGGTACAAAGTGGTAAGTGTATCCCAAGCATCCTTTGCTGTTCTGCAAGAGTGAATGTGAGGAATAATGGCACGTTTGACAGACAAAGCTATAAATGCATGTGCCTGGGCATCTCTGCCATCCCAACGAATCTGCTCTACAGTAGGTGCAACAGAAACAGCAGCACGAACAGGAATCTGTGGAATATCATCTTCGACACCATCTTCATCAGCTCCAACACCTATATTTGCAGTACCTGTCGTTACAGGTGTAACAGGACGTCTTTCAACACCCTGCACAATGTTCCACAATCCTTTTGCAACCAGTACATGTCGCATCATATAAGCCCATAATGGGTAGTTGGTACCATCCAACTTATCCTCAACAGCCAACATACGGAATACATCACTGCTTTCAGCCATGGCCGGTGACTAAAATACCTTGATGCAAAAAATTGACTGTATCTAAAAAAGTTGAACGGAACTGCCCAAACGAGTTCTGCTAGACCTGTAGCAGACTTCGAGACGCTTAAACTGGCGAACAGAAACTGGTATATACCTTTGGCACAAAAGGACAAAATAGCCTGCATAAGCGCTGCGATAGTGTGTTCGGAGGCCGAAATGAGCTCAGATCGCGATTTTGGGACCACAAAGCAAAGCAGTTTTGATCTCGGAAACACCCTGAGTATGCTCACCAAATTTCGTGCGAATCTGAGACTGCAAACGGAGGAGTGTCGACGGCGCCCTAGAAGAAGCGACGACCTGCTCTGATACCAATTGTTGGAGTTAGACGTCTGCGGAAGCACATGAACAGCACAAGGAAGAAGAAGAAGCTTGGAGCACAACACACAAGACTGAATGTATTACTAGAGAATGTACAAAGATGAGTAGCCCATTAGGGCAATAGGCGTATATACAAGCCGGGGGAAAAAAACCTCCTAAAGAGGGAAAAAAGTGCCCCGGCAGTCCTAGAGTGTCAACACACATCACTACCTAAATATATCAACAATGTTTATCCATTGTTATTTTTTATTACTTTGAAATTGTATCAATTAGGCTTTTAACTCTGTGATTACTTGACCTTTTGCTTTGTTTTGTTCTTTCACCTCTCTTAGCCCTTCTTCAATTTTTGTTTTTGCCTCACATAATATGGCTAGTTGATCTGCATCTTGCTTGCATTGTTCTATATACTTTTCCACTACCTCCTTCCATTTATTTCTCAACTCTATTGTTCCTTGTATGTATTTTGATTCCCATTGTAGATGTAATCTTTGCTCTTGCTTGAGCTCATCGACATACCTTTCTAATTGTTCTTTTAGCTCTTGGATTTCTTCACACACAGTGGTTGGTGCTTCCATTGGTTGGTTCAATAAAAGTGAGGTCAGCAATTCTTTATTCTTGCTTCGTAATGAGTCGGCTTCATCCATATATACTTTAATTTGCATTTCCAAAAGCTTGCTCCTATTTGTAAGTCGTAATTTTTCAGGTTCACAGGATTCATATTTCTTTTTTACTTCTATTTCCACTTGTATTAGCTTCTCCTATTCCTCTTTTATGTTTTGGAGTTGTGTGTGTACGTTGGCATTCTCTTCTTTTAGTTTATCAATCTCTTTATTTGCCTCCATAGACTCTTCTTCCTTTTTGTTAAGCTCTAGTTATGCCTTCATGACTTTCTCACCTCCATTGCACTCATCCATTCTCGCTTCTTCTTTGCTTCCTCATATGATGAGGTCTTGTCAAAGTTTGAGTCCTCTGCTAGATATGTAGAATCTTTAGTAACCAATGAAGTATCATAGCCATATCTTTTTGGATTTTTTTCTCTCTAGTTGGTCTTCTAATTGTTTGTTGAGAGATTCTGCCACATCTCTCAAATCTTGCATTTTGTCTTTGCCTTTAGAGTTCAAAGAATTGACTTTTCTCATTGGGGTCTTCTGATCATCTTAAGCATCACTTGATGCTTCAAGTGTGTGCTCATTCTTCTTTGATAAGGTTGGAAATCCCTCCTCCAAGTCATAAGGTGGTTTGATTCTCCTCCAATCATCTTAAAACCATGATTTGTTGTCATCAAACACAACATCCCTACTTACAATAAATCCTTATTTGCTTGTATTGTAGAACCTATAACCTTTTTTATTAAGCTCATATCCAATGAATATGCATGTCTCTTCTTTAGGGTCTAATTTACCTCTAATCTGTGAAGATATATGTGCATATGCAATGCACCCAAAATTCCTACAATGATCGAAGCTAGGTTTTTGTTCATTCCATGATTTATATGGGGTCATTCCATCTAGAACCTTTGATCAAAGTCTATTCACCAAATAGGTAGTTGTTGGTACTAAATCTGCCCACAAGTAGTTGTGGAGTTTATTTTTCATTTAGCATTAACCTTGCAGCCTCCATAACTAGTATATTCCTTCTCTATGCCACTCCATTTTGCTCAAGAGTGTATTTGGTGGTGATTTACCTTTTGATCCCTCTCTCTTGGAGATAAGAATCAAAGTCATGAGAGAAATATTCTCCCCCTCCATCTGGCCTTAGCCTTTTTAGGACTCTACCTATTTGGTTATCCACAAGAGCTAAATACCTTTTGAAACACGAAAATAGTTCATCCTTGTGCTTCCTAAAATATAAGGTACTCCATCTGATATAGTCATCTATGCATGACACAAACTACCTTGATCCAGAGATTGAAGGCTCCATGCTTGTTCCCCAAACATCTATGTGAACCAACTCCAATAGGTCTCCATGTATGTAGCCTTTCTTGGTGAAGGGTTGCCTATGTGACTTAGAAAATTGATGAGCAATGCATTTATATATCATATGTTGTTTTGATATATTTGGTATCCTTACTACACTATGATCCCTACTATTTTTTTTGAGGGATCTTTCTCCTTTTTAAGATAACCTCTTGTGCAAAATCTCTAAATAATATAGAGTTTGGGTGTCTATGTCATCTCCTATTTGGAATTCATTTCTATTCTTTGGGTCTTCAAAATCTAAGAGAAGATCCACATTTTTGGCCACATGATTTGAGCATTTGAGTGTATATAAAACACATACTCATCTGCCTTACCTTCCTTCATAGTCATGTTCATGAGAAAAAGTAAATCATTATGACCTTGATCATTTGTATAGTTGTTGTAGTCTATCATTCCTTTGTATCCACCTTGTTAGTTGTTGATGTATGTGTTCTTAGTATATCCAAAAGAATAATCTTCCTCTTTACTTTCCTTAGCCTTCTTTGTTGTATCCTCTTCTTCTTTGGTTTCTTGGGTTCCTAAAACAATTCTTTCTAATGTGATTGGTTAGATGACATATAGCACATGGTGATGAGCTTTGAGCTCTCCCCCCGCCTTGTCCACCTCTTTGCCTCTTCCTCTTGAGCCTCTACATCTACCTGCAAATTTAGTTTGAGAGGTATCTCCTTCATCATTAGACTTCTTACCTGTGCCTTTGTTATCCTTGATTTACTCTTAAATTCTTCTATACCTCTTGTAATCTAACCATTGATTTGAACCTGTTCAACTTGACTCCATCCAATGCCTTTGTCATCATGACTGCACATTGTTGGTGAGTAGGTACATATGATAACTAAATCTCCTTGCTTGTGATCTTCTCTCTTAAATAGTGATAATGCACTTCTATATGCATAGTTGTGGCATGATATATTGGGTTAGCAACAAGATGCAAGGAACTCATATTGTCCCCAAAGATATAAGGAGTAGATGATTTAAGGCCTAAATCATAATCTATCTTCTTGAATCCTTGATGTGAGTGTCAACAAATGCTCCAAGCTTGGTCAATCTTACCTCCAATCCCTTCTGAACAATCTGACATACACTGATAAGATTCTTGGTAATAGTAGGCACATAGAGCACTCTGCTTAGTAAGTTCTTGTTACCATTTCAAGTCTTCACATTACCTATCTTCTCAACTAGATGTCTTGTGTGATCTCCTATTTGGACTTCATGTCTATTATTTGGGTCTCCCAAGTCAGAGAATAGAGTCACATTTACTACTACATGATTTGAGCATCCAAAGTCCATATAAAACACATGCTCATTAGACTTACTATCCTTCATAGTCATATTCATGTGAAGAAGTGAATCTTCTTGAGTTTGATCATTTGTATAGTTCTTGTATTCTATCCTTCCCTTGTAACCACCTTGGTAGTTGTTTTATGAAATTATTGAATCTTCCTCTTGAACTTCCATAGCCTCCTCTCTTGTATGCTCTTCCTCTTTGATTTCTTGGGTTCCAAAAACAATTATTTGTAATATGATTTGTTAAAACACATATAGTAGAGGGTGATGAGCTTTGAGTTCTCACCCTACCTTGTCTACCTCCTCTACCTCTTCCTCTTGAGCCTCTACCTCTACCTACAAAGTTGGCTTGAGGGGTGCTGCCTTCATCATCAGATTTTGTATATTTCCCCTTTTTATCATTTCTTTTATTAGTATTTGTTTAGAGAGTAGATGATTGATTATCTTTTTGGTTTTCACCATTGTTCATAAGGTTTGCTTCATGTGTGAACAATTGCCCCATGAGTTTGTTGAATTTAGGAACCTGCATGTCCATGTAAAGGTCCATAGTTGTGGTGAAGGCTTCCCATTTGTCATCAATTTTGATCCAACATCATTGCAAAATGATTGCATCAAAACATATGAGTTCGTACTTGATAAGACTTGAAAAAACTTCTATTTTGGGAAGTGAAGTTCATAGTAGAATGCTTAGAGCTCAGAGCCAGGTACAAATTGATTAGAGAGATTTTGCACACATTGAATAAGAATATCAAGCTACCTAAAGCAAGTTATTTCATGAATTTAGCTTCACTATACAAGGAGCAATAAGTATAACAAGTCTATGGAGGCCACTCCCACTTTTCAAGAAGAAGATGAAGTGTAGACACAATCACATTCAAATATTCATAACTCAAGATCTACTCATTCAAAGATATTGAAACTTAGTATTTAAGCTCATATCTACATGATCCAAGTGAAATTTTGGAAATTTGATTCTCACACACAATGAAATGAACCACACAAATCGATTGTGTACCTCAAGGTACTATGGCAATACATAGAGAATGAATACTCAAGATATATGAATCATAATGTGTACGAATATTGTAAGTATGATATAAGGAAGTTATGGAAGACTATGCTCACTTGTGATGAGTACAATATATGCTAAAAAACACAGCTCAAAACTCTCACAAATGATCCTTCTACCCGGTGACTAGAAGGTGGTCCATTTATACATGATTTTTAATTCGAATCTTGATGCGTCATGCACCTAAAAGTGAACCTAAACTTTTAGATTAGGTTGAATTTGAATTCCAAGTTGAGATGTTGATTCTGGCTCCTTATGTCCACAAGTTTATTCTCTACTTTTAGCTTTTACATTTGACCAAGATAAGTTCAAGGATTTATCCTTTGAATTGTACAAACATAGGTTCATATGACTATTTATATGTGAGGTAGATAATGAGAGTAATCCAGGAGCTAAAGAAAATCTCTTAGGCTTCCTTCTTGCACCAACAAGGAAGCCTCAGAACCATGAATATGCGATGGTCTTAGGTATTGCATTCTACTTAGAGTGTATCTGGTAGTGATTTCCCTTTTGATTCCTCTATCTTGGATATAGGAATCAAATTCATGGAAGAAATATTCTTCCCCCTCCATTTGACCTTAGCCTTCTGAGGGTTTTACTTATTTGATTCTCCACAAGAGCTAAGTAATTTTTAAAGCATGAAAACACTTCATATTTATGCTTCATGAAATATAAGATAGTCCATCTACTACAATCCTCTGTGAATGACACATAGTACCTTGATCTTGTAATTAAAGGTTCTTTGGGCAGTCCCCAAACTTTCATGTGGACACGCTCCAAAAGATCTCCATGTATGTAACCTTTCTTGGTGAATTGTTGTTGTGTGACTTACCAAATCGACATGAACTACACTTCTATATCATGTGTTTCTTTGTGATATTGGGTAGTCCAAGTAAACTCTAATCTCTGTTGATTTGTTTGAGGGATCTTTCTCCAATGTGAGCTAGCCTCTTATGCCAAACCTCTAATTTTGATAGGGCTTGGGTGTCATAGTTGAACAAGGAAATATTGTTAGTGTCTTGGAGTTCAAAAGTGAACAACCTACCTGTCATCTCTCCTTTTTTATCTTCTTGAATCCCTGATATGGGTCCTCAACATATGCTCCATGCCTGGTAAATCTCACCTGCACTTATAAGGTTCTTTGTAATGGTTGGCTCATAAAGAACTCTACTTAGTAGGTTCATATTACCATTAGATGTATTCACATTTCTTATCTTCTCAACTAGATTTCTTATGTCATCTCTTGTTTGGACATCATGCTTGTTCTTGGGATCTTCCAAGTCTTGTGAGTAGAGCTACATTTCTTGCCACATGATTTGAGCATCCAAGTCCTATTTAGAACACATGTTCATCAATTCCTTCATTCATTATCATGTTCATAAATAGAAGTGAATCCCCTTGAGCTTGGTCATCTGTCTAGTTCTTGTAGTCTCTTTTGCCTTTGTATCCTCTTTGATACTTGTTGTTGTATCCATAGAGTTATTGAATCTTCCTCTTTAGTTCCCATAGATTCATCTATTGTATCCTCTTCTTCTTTGATTCCTTGGGCTCCTAAAGCAATTCTCTGTTATGTGATTTGATAAACCATAAATTGCATAGGGTGATGAGATTTGAGATCTCTCCCTACCTTGTCTACCTCCTGTGCCTCTTCCTCTTTAACCTCTATCTCTACATGCAAAATTGACTTGAGAGATACTTCCTTCATCATCAGATTTCTTAACTTTTCCTTTGTTGTCCTTGCCTTTGCTCTTATCTATATAAAAGGAAGAGGATAGGTTACCTTTTTGGTTCTCACCATTCTTCATAATATCTTTTTCATGTGTGAAAAGTTACCCATGAGTGTGTTGAAGTCAGGTACGTGCATATCCATGTAGAGATCGATGGATGTGGTGATGGCATCCAATTTGTCTGATAGAGACCTTTTAATCTCCAATTTTAAGCCTACCTTTATCTTAGAGTATCTCTATATAAAGTGTAGAAAATAATTACATAAACACTTCAAAAACTTTCCGACTTTAAGATTTACATCTTCAATTATTAACTTTTGTTTTCTTCAAGAAGTTTGCTTCAAACTTTGACTTCATTTCCTACTAATGTCATGCGTTTAAATGCTTCAAATTATGTAAGTAACTTTGTATGATTCCACAACCTTAATGTTCAATATCCACTTAATTACACTTATCAAATTTTTGTGTGATCATTGAGATTAGAGATCTACTTAAAACTTATGTCCAAAAATAGAAACTTTGACATAAGTCACTTCTAACAGAGATTTCTCCTAGACTACAACTCGTTTTACAAAATTCTTTTAGCCAAAGCTTCATTATCTCTCAAATTAGATGTATAATTCTTAAACATAAAAAAATTGATAGGCATCACTAAGATCTAGACAAATTTAATCAATGAGATGCGCCATTTTTGAGTCTTCACTTTAGCGAGTTCAATTATGGATTTTCCTATGAATCGTACACACTATGAGAGGAATTAGGAAACAAAAGCTTTAACCCCAACTTGGGTTACTATTGATTTAGATATATGTACAAGGAGTCTTGATCCACATGATCATCTTGGGAGAAATAAGAATTAGAATGAGCTCTAAATCTATTGATTTCCCTCGACACATCTATCTTCATTATCGCAATGAAGTCTCTCGATTTATAATGCTTTGATTGACTTATATAGCCACAAATTCTTAATCCGACAATGAATAATAAATTGTTATTCCCTTGCCTTGTTGATTGCCTAACTTATTTCTAACTATGGTACACTAATTAGGATCCTCTAAAGTGAGTATATGCACAATCTAGGTTGCATTATTTGTTATTTGACAATTTGTTTATTTGTGAACCAAATTATTCGGTGCCACATGAGCTTATTCGAATACTTTTTGCATGGTAATTCAGAAAATTTTCAATCAAAATCATTTTTTATAAAAAAAACATTTCAACTATGAACTATTTGGATCAAAAAACTATCAGTTGAATATTGTTTTGATGGAAAAAGATTTTGTCCAATATTTTTTTATAAAAGAATATGCTTAGAGTCATTCCTCGTAATATTTATTTTGTTTTTTGCAAACTTATAGTATCGTACAAAGAAGAAGGTATAAGATCTTGTTAAAAATATTTAGTCTTTTAGTATTAAAACAATAAAGAAAAATATTTTTGTTTGTGAGTTAAAAACTATTGTGATTGTTTGACTCAACATTGATTCTTACTTCACAATAGGATATGTATGTGTGTGTATGATTGTGAGTAAAAATGTATTGTGATTGTTTGAATCAATATTGATTCTTACTTCACAATAGTATGGCTATGTGTATATGCATGTATGTCATATGATTGTGAGTGAAAATCTAATGTGATTGTGTATGCGCATGTGTATGTGTGTGTATGATTGTGAATTAAAAACTATTGTATGTGTTGGAAAAGGTTCTATCTTCTTTTTTATAATTCAAGGGTTGAGAAGGTCTTAATAATTGAACTAGAACTTTCTAGGTCTCTAGATGGATTTGTCTTGTAGACTTATTAACAACTTCTCAAATCCTTGAATTGTAAAGGGATCCAACAAATTTTGATCCAATAGGATGTGTATGTGCATATGAGTGTATAATTGTGAATGAAAATCTATTGTGATTGTCTGCCTCAACATTGATTCTTACTTCACAATAGTATGTGTAAGTGTATGTGCATATAGTTGAGAATTTAAAATCGATTGTGATTGTCTTTGCTCAATGGATTATTGGAAGTCAAGAGAGCTCTTGTAGAAATGATTGCTGATCGAAGATGGGAGGCATGGCTAGAGAAGTATCCTTGTTATTGAGTTGTAGCTTCGAGGTGTATGTCTTTAATACAATCATAAACATTGTGGCATAATCTTGAAATAATCATCGGTATCACTAAACCTTTTGTGGAACTTTTACGAATTAATGATACCGATAAGTTTGTGATAGGAAAAGTTTATTAGATTATGTCAGAAGCTATTCAAAAAGTGAAAGACTTTAATCAAATTTAATCACGTGAAAAAACATAGATTGTATCATTAGCATAGAAAAGATGGATGCAAATGCATACTCATTTACATGGAACAACGTTCATCTTGGATCTAGCAATTCAACTATTGGGAAAGATGGATGGACACCTCAAGAAATGAGTTGGTACTGCTAATCCCTACTTTGTACCTGCCTTCTTTTACTTTAGAGTTGTGTTGTAGGCCCCTTTATCTTTCAAATGACACTAAATAAGTGCCTATGTACTTTGGAGATGATGCTTCAAACCATTTTATCAAAACAGATAAGTTTGCAACTAGGTAGATACCAAAAATTGTTATTTTGGTCTTGACACCTATTGGATGTTATGCTCAGTACTCATAGTACAGTAGCAATTAGAAACATTCCTTAGGAGGGTATCTAATTATCTTAGAGAGCTAATGATTCAAAGTGGAACCACTTAAAATGATAGACTACACTCTGAGCAATGACTTTAGCAAGTAGAAGCTTACCCTCAATATTTTAGGAACTCTGCAGAGAATGACCAAT
Organism: Ceratopteris richardii; assembly: GCA_020310875.1. Classification (NCBI taxonomy): domain Eukaryota; kingdom Viridiplantae; phylum Streptophyta; class Polypodiopsida; order Polypodiales; family Pteridaceae; genus Ceratopteris; species Ceratopteris richardii. Next base: position 109,752,207 of record CM035419.1, on the reverse strand, counting down.
GACCACTTCGAGACAATTTTCTCCCAATTCGCCAAATGAAACTTCTTCAAACTTTGACAACTTGTACTAGACTTTGAGCTTGTTCCAATAAGCTATAGATCATTGAAATTGGACAAGTCACTACGATATGGTCATCACAAGTACATTGTTCTGAGTGACAATGGTAGAGATGAAGATAGATGTAATCAACAATGTAATGTATTACATAACAATGCTATACATGATCATTGGCATGAATATGATGCCAAATGATGGTCATAGGAGTAGGCTATAGTGTGAGTCTCTCAGATACATCAAATGATCAACAATATGCTCAGAAAGGGGCACTAATGGCTGTGAGTTTACAAGTCTCTTTTATAGAGAAGTTCTTCAAATTTGAATTTGAATTCAAATTTGGCTCTCACCTAAAAGTGACCCCCTTAATATGGGAGATATTCTCTCTAAATAAAGTCGTGATGTTCCACTTTATCTAACTCCATGATTTTAGTGGATTTACAAGATTCTCTTCATGTAAAACACTTTTACATTGGGTAATGATCAAATTATTACATGCTAGTCTTCATATGCTCCATCAAATGGATGCACATATATTCTTCAATGTCTAGCCAAGTTTGATGGCTTAGATTTGCACCAACAGCTCCCCCTCAAGCCAAACATCTTGGCTTGCTCTTCTTCATCAATTTTCTTGAATATCCTACAATCCAAGCATAGCTTTAAACCTGCAAAGTTAGTCCATCAAGTGCTTTGGTCAATAAATCCACACATTGCATATTAGTTGATACATATGCAAGTTGAATCTCCTTGCTCAATAGCTTCTCTCTCACATAGTGGTAGTGAACCTCTATATGCTTGGTTCTTTCATGATAGATAGGATTTGCTGCAAGACGTAAAGAACTAGTATTGTCACCAAAGATCATTGGTGAGTTAGAATGTAGTCCCAAATCTGAATATAGCAATCTGATCCATATGTCTTCTTGTCTACATTGGCTAATCCTTTGTATTCAGCCTCTGTTGAAGATAAAGCAACAGTAGGTTGCTTCTTGGAAGACCATCAAATGGGATTATCACCTGCAAAAGAGAGATAACCTGAGGTACTCCTCCTGTCATCCTTACAACCTGCCCAATCTGCATCTGAGTATATCTTGATGTCCAAATCTGAAGTATATGGAAAGTATCAACCTTGATTTTGAGTACCCTTGAGATACTTCAAAATCCTCTTGGCGGCTTTCAAGTGAGGTGCTCTAGATTTGTGCATGAATTGAATTAAGACACTTAATCCATAAGCAATATCAATCCTTGTCAATGTAGCATAGTTTAGGCTTCCTACTATGCTTTGGTATCCTGCAATGTCTTCAAGCAAATCACCCTCATGAGCACTTAACTTTTGGTTTACCTCCATAGCAATGCTAGCTATCTTGGCATTCTCCAAGTGGAACTTCTTCAACATGTCTTGCACATACTTTCTTTGAGTAATATAAACTCTAGAATTTGTATAGACTAATTCAAGTCCAAAAAAATACTTTAGTGATCCTAGATCACTGATTTTGAACTCTTGCATCATTTGATTCTTGATGTGTTTGATGGCATTGGCATCACTACCTGTAAGTATGATATCATCAACATACACACATAGTTATATCACCTTTGAATTACTTCTCTTGACAAAGAGAGAAGTATCTGCTTTGCTCATTATGAATCCTTGATCTTGAAGGTATGTAGTCAACCTATGGTTCCATGCCCTATGTGCCTGCTTCAATCCATAAAGAGCTTTGTTTAGTTTGGAAACATAATTTACCTTGCTTCGGTCTTCATAACCAAGAGGTTGAGCCATGTGCACCTCCTCTGAAATCCAGCCATTTAGAAAAGCATTTTTTCACATCCAATTGGTACATATTCCAATTCCTTGATGCAGCCGCACTTACCAATACCCTGATGGTTGGCCACAAGTGAGAATGTCTCTTCATAATCAACCCCTTGGGTTTGTGAAAATCTCTTAGCCACAAGTCTAGCTTTATACCTATTAATGGATCCATCAGAGTTTCTCTTGACTTTGTAAATCCATCTAGAACCGATTATCTTCATTGATTTCTTCTTTGGCACTAGCTCCCAAGTATCATTCTCCTTGAGTGCTTCTATTTCTTCATCCATAGCTTCCTTCCGTTCTGCCTTGGTATTTACTTCTTCATATGAAGTAGGTTCCTCACATGCTAAATCCTTAGCAAGATAAGCAGAGTGCTTTGTAACTAAAGAAGTGTCATACCCATATCTGATTGGCTTCGTGCTCTCCCTTTGTGATCTTCTAATTGCTTTGTTGGATGATTCAAGTATGTCTTCCAACCTCTTCATCTTGACCTTGACCTTTGATTTCCATGCTTTGAATTCTTCTAGGTTGATGATATCCTCATCATCTGATTTGATGTCTTCAATTTTTCTTCTCCTTGGTGAGGCTTGGAAACTTCTCTTCCAAGTCATATGGCAGCTTAACCTTCCTGCATTCACTTTCAAACCAAGAATCATTCTCATCAAACACAACATCTCTAGTGACCATAAAACCTTTGTTGGATGGATTATCATTAAACCTTTATGCTTTCTGATTTAGATCATACCCTATGAAGATGCACTTCTCTGCCTTAGAGTCTAGCTTACCTCTGATTTGAGAGGGATATGCACATAAGAAACACATCCAAAGATCCTGCAACGATCAAGTGATGGCCTCCTACCATGCCATGCTTCATATGGGTTCATCCCATCAAGTGATTTGGATGGCAACTTGTTAATGAGATAAGTGGCAGTAGATACACTCTCTGCCCACAAATAATTAGGTAATCTTTTCTCATTTAACATTGACCTAGTTGTTTCAACAATCAACCTATTTCTCCTCTCTACCACCCCGTTTTGCTCAGGGGTATACCTTGTTGTAATTTCCCTTTTAATTCCTCTATCCTGCAAGAATGCATCAAATTCCTTTGAGAAGTACTCACCTCCTCCATCTGACCTTAGTCTCTTTAGACTTCTTCCTATTTGATTTTCCACAAGTGCAAGATAATTCTTAAAGCAACTGAACACTTCATCTTTATGCTTCATAAATACAAGATAGTCCACCTACTTATATCATCAATGAAAGATACATAATACCCTGAGCTAGAAATTGAAGGGTATATGCTTGGTCCCCACACATCTATGTGGAAAAGCTCCAAGTAATCCTCATGCATGTGGCCTTTCTTTGAGAAGGGTAACCTGTGTGAATTACCAAACTGACATGCACCACATTTATAGATCATGTGTTTCTTGGATACATTAGGCATCCCAAGCACACATTGATATTTACATATTTGCTTTAGGGTTCTCTCACGAATATGCCCTAATCTTTTATGCCAAATCTCAAGATCTGATAATGTTTGATCCTTGTAATTATAAAGTGCAATATTCCTTGTATCTTCAAGTTCAAATGTAAATAATCTACTGTCTTTTCTCCTTTGGCAGTTCTCTTCACTCCATGTTGGGGATGCTCCACAAATGCTCCATATTTGTTGAAACTAACCTACAAACCCTTTTCCACAATCTATCCAACACTCATCAAATTCTTTGATTGTAGGTACATATAGAACCCTACTCAACAGATCTATTCCCATCAGAGGTTTTAACATTTCCTACCTTGAACACTGAATGCTTGGTGTCATCACCTGTTAGTACTTGGGGCTTCCCCTTGGGTTCCTCAAGGTCAGAGAGAAGAGCTACATTGCTTGCCACATGGTTTGAACATCCTGATTCAATGTTGAAGAGGTGTTCATCATTCATACCTTGCTTTGAATTCATGTTCATAATCAAAAGGGAATCCTCTTGATCCTCTGTGTAGTTGTTGTAGTCTTTCCTTGATTTGTAGCCTCCTTGGTAGTTATTGTTGTAATTGTTGTTGTAGTTGTTGTTGTAGCTTTGAGTATGGTTGAATCTTCCTCTTGATTGTGAGTAGCCACCTCTTTGATATCCTCTTCCTCTCGGATTCTTGTAGTTCCTATAGCACTCATCTGTAGTGTGATTAGCCAATCCACATATGTTACATGGGGAAGAGTTGAAAGGTCTCCCCCTGCCTTGCTTACCTCCTCCACCCCTACCTCTTGAGTTCCTACCTCTGTGCATAGAAGTAGATTAACTCCAATACAAGAAAATAAGTGAGTGGTCTGAGGTCACTTATTTTGAACTCCTCCTTCATTTGAGTCTTTACCTATTTGATCATTGCCTATGATAATATATCATCAACATACATGCATGAATAGATCACTTCAGATCCATTCCTCTTTATGAACAAAGAGGTATCCGCCTTGCTAGCTTTGAATCCTTGGTCCTGCAAATAAGTCACCAATATGAAATTCCAATCTCTTGGAGCTTGCTTCAATCCATACAAGGCTTTCTTTAATTTGCATACATAGTTGGGATGATGTTAGAGCTTCCAATTTCTAGATGCAGAAAGACTAATGAGAACCCTAATTGTAGGCATTTTTGCAACAGGAGATTGATTTTGTATATCCATCGAGATCCAATTACCTTCATAGATGGCTTGTTAGGTACAAGCTCCCAAGTGTCATTCTCCTTCAAGGCTTCCATTTCTTCATCCATTGCATCTCTCCAAGCTTTCTTGCTTTGTGATTCTTTGAATGTGGTAGGTTCTTCATTGGTTGAATCCTTTGCAATGTAGATTGAGTGCTTGGTGACCAAAGAAGTATCATAAAAAAACCTCTCTGGTTTCTTCTTCTCCCTTGAAGACCTTCTAAGTGGTTGATGTGAGCTCTCAAGTCCATATGTAGCATCATGCATCTTTGCTTTACCTCTGTTCTTCCATAACTTTAGTCTTTCCAAGTCTTCTAGGTCAATCTATGAATCATTTTCTTCAATTTGCTTTGGCTCCTTTGGTTGAACTGATGGAAAATCTTCATCCAAGTCATAAGGCAGCTTCGCTTTCCTGTCATCATCAAACCATGATTTGTTTTCATAAAAAATTACATCTCTACTCACAAAAAATCCTTTATTGGTGGGATTGTACAATCTATATCCTTTTTTGTTTTGATCATAACCAATGAATATGCACTTCTCTACTTTGGGATCCAATTTCCCTCTTACTTGAGAAGGAATGTGAGCATAGGTTAAGCATCCAAAGATTTTACAATGCTCTAGACTAGGTCTTCTTCCATTCCACCATTCATATGGAGTGGTTCCATCTAGTGACTTAGATGGAAGTCTATTTATGAGATATGTGGCTGTAGACACAGCCTCTACCCATAGGTAGTTTGGCAATCCCTTTTCATTGAGCATGGACCTTGCAGCTTCAACAATAGGTCTGTTTCTCCTCTCTATTACACCATTGAGTTCGGGTGTATACCTTGTAGTGACTTCCCTTTTAATGCCTCTTTCATGCAAGAAGGCATCAAATTCAGAAGAGAAGTATTCTCCTCCACCATATGATCTGAGTCTTTTCAAAGTCCTACATGTTTGGTTTTCAACAAGAGCAACATACTTCTTAAAGCAATTAAAAACTTCATCCTTGTGCTTCATGAAAAACAGAATGGTATACCTGCTACAATCATCTATGAAAGACACATAATATCTTGAGCATGATAAAGATGGCTCCTTACTTGGACCCCACACATCCGTGTGCACTAGATCTAAAGGATTTTGATACACATATCCCTTCTTATTGAAAGGTTGTCTATGAGCTTTGCCCAGTTGACAAGCTTCACACTTATAAATCATGTGTTGCCTTATGATATTAGGCAAACCAAGTACACTTTGGTCCCTGCAAATTTGTTTGAGCGTCATCTCACCAATGTGAGCAAGCCTTTTGTGCCAAATCTCCAACTCTGTGAGAGTTTGAGATCCATAGCTAAACAAAGCTATGTTCTTTGTATCTTGCACTTCAAAAGTGAAAAGCCTTCCTGTCTTTTCTCCTTTGGCAATCCTTCTAAAGCCTTGCCTTGGGTCTTCAACATATGCTCCAAATATGTTGAATCTAACCTGTAATCCTTTTTCAACAATCTGTCCAACACTTATTAAATTTTTGCTAATTGTAGGGACATACAAGACTTTGCTTAAGAGGTTCATATTCCCATCTGATGTCTTCACATTACCTATCTTCTCCACTGAGTACTTTGTGTCATCTCCTGTTTGCACTTCATGCTTGTTATGAGGATCTTCCGAATCAAAAAGTAAAGCCATATTTCTTGCTACATGATTTGAGCATCCCGAATCAATGTAAAAGATGTGATCATCATTCTTACCCTTCTTCACTGATAGATTCATAATCAATAATGAATCTTCTTGACTTTGGTCTTCTGCATAGTTATTGTAGTCTCATCTTCCTCTATGGCCGCTTTGATAGTTGTTGTTGTTGTAATTGTTGTTGTAGTAGTAGTTGTTGTTGTAGCCTCCATTGTATCTACCTTGATTTGATCCATAGCCACCTCTACTGAATCCTCTTCCTCTTGACTTCCTCGGGTTCTTGAAACATTCTTCAGTAGTATGATTAGAAAAGCCACATATATTGCAAGGTTGAGATGATTGGAATCTCCCCCTGCCTTTCTTTCCACCTCTGCCTCTTCCTCTAGCTCTTCCTCTACCTGCAAAGTTTGCTTGAAAGAGCTACCTTCATCTTCATTCCTCGTATTATTTGACTTGTCCTTGACCTTAGCTTTATCAGAATATAAGGCAAAATTTTGATTACCTCTTGAGGACTCACCACCTTTGATAATCTTTGCTTCATGAGTGAAGAGTTGGCCCATGAGTGTGTTGAGGTCTGGTACATGCATATCCATGTATAAATCCATGGCTGTTGTGAATGACTCCCACTTGTCATCTTCTTTGATTCCATTTATGATTTATCTAATGATTTTCTCCTCTTCAATTACCTCTCCAATGCCCAAGTTGGTCAGAAATCTCCTTCATCTTTGTGACATAATCAGTCACACTTTGCTTTGGGCTTTTCTTCATTGTTGTGAACTCCATCCACAATTGGTTCTTCCTTGCTCGAGTGTTGGAGGAGAAGAAAGAAGCAAGTGCATTCCAGGTCTCTCTTGATGTCTTGCATCCCTTGACATGAGGTAAAAGAAAATCAGAGATTGAGTTTAGAATATAGGACCTTGCAAGTGCATCCTTCGAACACCAATTTGAAAGCATTTCCACTTCTTCATGTGATGGTTGCCCTTTGTTCCTCATGGTTGGCATTGCTTCATCTCCGGATATGAATCCATATAGATTCCTCCCTTGAAGGTAAGACTCCATCCTTAGAGACCATGCTGGGTAGTTGTTTCAATCCAATTTGTCAATTGTTGATGGAAATCCATCTCCCATGTTGCTTGACTATGCTCTGATACCACTGTGAAGAGAGATGGTGGATGCAATCCGAAGATGAGTTGCTGCTGCTAGAACCCGCTTCACACCAGCCAACTGAGACTTCAGAGTTGATTAGTAGAGCCTTTGAGCTTCCTAAATCCACCCAAATATCAATCAAGCTTGTATTTTCGAACATACACCTGCTGAACAAATGAACAGTGCTCTCAACATGGTAGGAATTACATATATTCCTTTTGGGCATAGCAAGTAGGCTTAGCAAGCTTCAGAATCCAAGTTAAAACACTTCAAATGATCAACTGAGCACTGAGAACAAAGTTTTGCAAAGTTTGGAACATGCCCGCCATTCTCGGGGCTTTGGAGAAATAGACCAGTGAGCAATAAAATGCAGATATCGCCCAAATTATACATCCAATGAGCATGAAACTTTATGAAGAGCAATCCAAAGCACTTTAAAACTATGAAAAAAGGTTGTGTAGAACTCTAGATATGAGGTTCTGAAGTTACTACTCTGAGTGAGTATAACAGAGAACAAAACAGAGAAGTAGAGAATGATGAATCTATAAATTCACATATGATTACAACCACATTGGCAATGAATATTTGCACAATGGGAGTAGAATGATAGAGCTATGGAGTAAGCTATTCAATATCTACAAAATGACATGAAGTGGTCACGTACAAGGCTTGCTATTCCCCTCTTCCTTCTTGCTCTTTTTATAGCTACTTTTGGAGGGAGTTTTGAATTCGAATTATGGTTCCACCTAAAAGTGATCCCCAAAGTTAGGAAATATTCCCTCACCTCACTAATTCGTGGTTTTAGGTAGTTAGACCCACGACTTTGCTTTTACATCATGGATGAGGTAAGCCATTCTTTTTCTTTTTTCTGTTTCACAATTACAAGAGATAAAATGTACTCTTTTACAAGAGGTGTTCACATGACTACACATATGAACATAAATCAAATAATATCAAGCATGTAGGCTTGGGTAAAATGCACCAACAATCTTGAGCATTGGAGAGAAGATTTCCTCGAAATCAACACCATGTTGTTGCTTAAGACCCTTTGCAACAAGTCATGCTTTATACTTTGGAGAAGCACTTTCATATGTGAATTTCAACTTATATACCCATTTACATGGTAAAGCTTTCATGCCCTTTGGCAAAGGTACTAAATCCCAAGTATCATTCTTGTGAATAAAATCCAATTCACTCTTCATGGCACGCTCCCACTTGACATGATCCTCTGTTTGCATAGCCTCTTTGTAGCAAGAATGTCACCGGCATCTATTAGCATAACAAAATCTAAACCTAGAACATATCTATCAGATGGATGTGAGACACATGCAAAACGTCTCAATGGTTGCTGAATATGAACATGTGCAGACTAATCTGAATGGACATTCTCTTGAACATCCCTATGTGCAGCATTTTTATGCATGCTAACCGAAGGACTAGTATCCTCAAACACCACTCTTCTCACGTCAACCTCCTTAATGGGTTGTTTATGCATTTTAGAATCATTGAAATGGCATCACTACTTCTGATCACTAACCATGTTTCAGGATCCCATAAGCGATATCCAAATTTTCTTTCTCGACCATATCCAAGAAAAATGCATTTTTTTGACTTATGGTCCAACTGTTTTCTTAGGTATATGAGTAGATGCTTCACACCCAAAAACTCGAAGATGATCATAATATGGTGGCTTCCCTGTCCACAACTCTTGTGCCACTTTCAGACCTTTGGCAGTACTAGGTGAAAGGTTAATCACATGAAGTGTAATCAATACTGCTTTTTCCCAAAAGCCTTGTGAGAGGCTTGCATGATGCAACATAGAGACTACTCTATCTTGAATACTTATATTCATCCTCTCAACTACATCATTTTGTATTGGGGTATAAGGAGCTGTAAACTCTCTACAAATCCCTTTAGATTGACAGAAAAGGCTGAATTCATGTGAGGTATACTCACCCCCATTATCTAAATGTAAAGCCTTAATCTTAGTTCCTTTTTCAGTCTCAACTGAAGCAAGCCATTTTTTGAAAGTAGGGAATACCTCATCCTTCGATTTGATTGGATATACCCAAACTTTTCTAGTAGCATCATCTATGAAAGTGATAAAGTAAAGAGAACCACCTAAGGATCTAGTGGGCATAGGACCACACACATCTATATGAATGAGATCTAAAGGCTGAATTGAAGAGTCAATGTGCATTCTATGCACATTGTTTGTTTGCTTTCCATATTGATAATGCTCACAAAATGAAAAATCGGAGAATAAGTTGCCAAAACAAGAAAGATTTTCCATTCTACTATGAGATATATGGCTCAAACGATCATGCCAAATACAATCCATAGGCTATTCAGTAATAGATAACAAGTGTTCTTTCTGTGATACAAATAAAGGATAAAGTGAGCCAACTTTGCTTCCTTTTGCAATAACCATATTTCCTTTTGATATACGAAAGGACTAAGCATAGAAGACCAACTTGTAACGAAGGTCATCAAGTTGACCAACTGACATCAAACTACGTGATAACTGAGGTACATGGCATACATTATGCATAGTAAATTTTGAACCATCAATGAACTACACAACCACATCTCCAATCCCCACAACATCACACTGGTAAGAGTCACCAAGTCTCACAGTACCAAGAGCCTTTGCTGCATAATTAGAGAATCATTCTCTATGTGGTGTCACATGGAAAGAAGCACCAGAATCTAGCAACCATGTGTGGGAAAGAGAATCAACCATACGAGCCTCAATTGGCACAATACTATCAAGTGTCAACACATCAGCATCATTAGAAATAGCATTAATTTCTTCAATCTTCACAATCGAAGTAGATGGTGCAGCTAACTGTTTAACATGCCCATCAACATTCTATCCTTTACCTTTAGCATTCTTTAATGCATAACAGTCTTTCTTCATATGTCCTTTCTTATGACAATAATGGCATTCGATATCCCTCTTCCTTGATTTACTTCTACTCTTATTCTATTGACCATTCTTTTCCTTGTTCTTGCTCCTACCATGTTGCTGATTTTTTCCTTGATAAGAGTCACAAACATTATATGCATCTCCACTCTGAGTGCCAACCATAGATTTTCTATGAATCTCCTCACTCAAGAATGCTCCACATATGTCATCATAGACGAGTTAACCACTAGGTGCGCTATTGCTAATGGCTGTGCAAAACATATCCCATGATGATGGCAGGGTGCATAACAACAATACTCCTTTCATTTCATTATCCATATCCATTTTCTGGGTCTGTAATTGGGAGAATATAGGATCAAACTCATTTAGATGAGCAGCAACACTATATATGTCCTTCATGCGAAGGTCATATATTTTTTCATCAGATACACTTTATTTGATGCAGTCTCTTTCTCATATGTATTGCATAACTTCTCCCAAAGCTCCTCTGCACTTTCACAGTCTAATACTGTGAAGTAAGCATTATCTACCAAGTGCAAGCAAATGGTAGACCTAGCCATTTCATCTAGCTCATCCCAATCATCTTCATCCATGTCAACAGGCTTCCTTGAAATCCCATTTACTAGCTTCCATTGCCTCCTTGGAATCAACACATCGTTAATCTGATTCTTCCATAGAGCAAAGTTTGTGCCATCAAATTTTTGGATCTCAAAATGGTCTTTTCCCTACAAGTTATAGCTCCTTTTCGGAACACTGGCACTAGACCCTCATCCACCAGATGTGCTTGAGACCTCTGATGCCATGATGGTAGAGAACTGAATAGAATGATAATGGAGCTAGAAGAGTCCAAACACCAATGAATAAGTGTATCAAGAAGTAAATTGGCGGCTATATAGTTGACTAAACCAAAAATGTGGAAGAATTTCGCCAAAGTATCCCCTACAAAATGAGCATATGACCAGTGTCAAAATATCATAAAACTGCAAGTATTGACATGTTTACCTACATAGTGAATCACTAACTCCACTGCATATAATCAGTTACACAATAGAAGCCAACTAGGCTTATCGAGCACCTATGAACAACTATCATACATCTCCTATGGTGAGGCTAGGTAAGTCTTCCACCTGCATCACCGAAGAGACCCCGACATCTAGGTGTCTCCAAGTTAAGAAAACCTCACCATGACCGTCTTTATCAAACGTAAAAGGCTTTATGCAAAGACGTAACCAAAATATCAATGACCACATGGACATACATAAGCGGTATCCACAAAAGCGTACATGGTGTGTATGTGCTCAATATATGTAGTAAAGTGACTCTAAAAGGCTGAATTCACGTCCCAAAACTAGCCAGCAACACCTACAAGTGTATTTCAACTTTGATGTTTTATGCTTAAAAAGTTTGCATAACTTTGCAACGGCTGCTCCCACCAAAACTAAAAACCTTTTGTGAAACCTGTAGTTTTATAAGTGTGGCTGAAAACACGGCCCCAAAGGTTGATATTTATCATTGAAGAAGTACAAAGAATAGTCTTCTTGATTTCTTGGACCTGTGTGAGGACAACTATGTGCAAACGTACTCCAAAATGCCTCCAAAAGACACCCCAAAATGCTTTAGAAACAGGCTTTGAAAGCAAAGAATGAAGCTTTGAGGGACCAAAACATGTTCAAGGTAATGTCAACCTTAGTCTTTCTGCTTCTTCAAACACCACAAGAGTGTAGCTTAGTGGCAAGAGATTGTCATGGTTAAGCGAGCTCTGAGGGGAACAATATTGGGATGGGTGACCTCCTGGGAAGTACCAAGAACCTCTATCTTCCTTGATCGGTGAGGTCCTCCCTCGCATGCAGCCAACGGTGACTTCGGTGACTCAGATGACAAGGTATGCCAAGGTCTATGCCTTGGTCACCGCCTTAGTCGTAAGCCTTGAAGAAAGTTGGGGGGGTGCTCTCTTCGCTCACACAAAAGGAACAAAGCTTTTGCGTTCAACTGCTCTGATACTTGAGAAGTGATGTGATGGTGATGTACCATAGTGCCCTCTCCTTCTCAAGAGCTACACAACGATGTCCTCGGAGTAGAAAACTTAAGCTCCTAGGGCTGCACAGGATACTCTGTACAAAGGCTGCAAAATATGCAAGAAAAGCACAATACACAGAGCGCACGAAGACGTACTTTTTAGGTCTTACAAATGCGATCGAACTTACAGCTTGTGACTATATGTTTTATTTGAGAACATATACAAAGAAGTGTCCAGTGGCCATTTGGCCTTTCACTTAGGCACTAACGATAACAAGAACTTGGGCTACAAAATCTCATTGGGTTTCTTTCATATTGTTCAATAATTAGTGCATTGGCTTGTGTGATACCCTTCATCTTGTAGTCTTCCAAAGTTCCTATGATTGAAATATTTAGTGTTGGGTTTATAATTGGTTTAATACATTGGCACGATGCTTGGACCACATTTCACAAGGTGATCCTTAGAATTTTTCTTCCACAATATATGCAAGGACCATATTATTGGGTTGTGCATAGCTGATTATCGTGCCATTAACTTTGTTGATACCTATGCCGTGGCGCTTGATTTTGGCATCTTTATAGGAATGCATGTGTTTTTATTTTCTTTTTGTTTTTTGCTTGTGTCTCATCTTGATCTAGTTGAAGATTCCCACTTGGCCAACCAGGTTAACATCCTTACCTAGCAACGATGTCAATGTGTTACACCGTAGACCCACACAAACTCCAAGAAATGCATGTTGGCAAGAATGATGCCCAAAACCCAAAATGTCAATCTAGATGAACAGCTAGTGATATGAAGAATACAAACGCACAAAGCAACAAGCAAGCATGAACTCACAAGCATGCACATGTACACATGCATGAGAGAAGAGGGGCATGATTTGCTCCAAGAAGCTCAATTCATTTCATTCAAGAGCAAGCTAAACTTTACAAATGAAGGATCATTATCATCTATGAGCTTTTTGGGTCCCTTGTTCACTATTGGGAATTGAACTCACAACCTCCTAGTTAGGAGTATGGTGGGCTAACCACTAGCCCCAAAAGCCATGGATGAGGATTACTTCCTAATCCTCTCTCTTAAGCTATGATTCAACCATCCCTTGCTAAGGTTATGTGACATTCCTTCCCCCTTAGACTGAGTGTAGGCCTCAATGCTCACTTGTGGACCCTTATATCTAACTTGGGCCCTTTCCCATGTCTGAGAACCTCCACTAGCCTCAAATTTTAGTGCCTGGACCTATCCAACCCACCTATCTCTGGTGCCCAAATGCCCATGAAGCTTCCTTCTTTTGGTCAATTTCAGAATCTCTCATGGTCAAGTGATCCCAAAGCTTTCCAACGGTACCTTACATGCCTCAATCTGACATATGGATTGAGAGATAAGCTCCAACCTTTGTTGGACACAATTCTCAAAGTGCCACCTTCTCCTTTAGTACCGTTTCACATATTAGAGTGCCTAAGTGCCTTTTTTAGAGGCCATTGGGTCAATCCACCTTGCCCAGAGCTACTTCCTAGGCTCTGATACCAATGTTGGTAATTGAACTCACAATCGGGAATTGAACTCACAACCTCCTAGCTAGGGGTATGATGGGCTAACCACTAGCCCCAAAAGCCATGGATGATGATTACTTCCTAATCCTCTCTCTGAAGCTATGATTCAACCATCCCCTGCTAAGGTTATGAGACATTCACACTCGTGTCTGGATTAGTTTTAAAGGTAGTTCTCTAGGTTATTTTGGGTTCCAGAACAAGTTTTGAAAAATACAATAAACTCATAGAAGCATCCTTGGGCAATCATAAGTCTTGTTAAATCCTTAGACATTTTTGGCCCCATTTACCAAACACTTGAAGTTTTCTTCCAAAAAATAGAGAATTTCACATAAAAGTGGGATAAGACTAGCATTTTCGAGGATATTAGGAGGGTTTTATTGATGGAAAAGTTTTTATGATCTTCAAGCTTTCCTTTTTTCCCTCCAAGTTTGTATGAACTTTAAGTCCCAAGGTGCACATCTTTAAATCATATATTTTTGGTGCATGAGTTCTCAAGGTTTGTCAAGATCATGAGTTTTTTTGCACAAAGAAGGTCACCAAGATCCTCAATGCGACATTATCCCTCACCAAGTTTGACATAAAATTTGAAGTTTCACAATTTAGAAGTTTTTTTCTTCTTAAGATTCCTCGAAATCACCAAGAATATCATCCACCATGCCTAACTTGGCAAACATAATAGGGTGTATTGAGGAAAATACAAAACAAGGGGGGAAAGTTGTTGGAAAGAAGCAACCAAAAGAGCCACACTAGAAAAAAATTGATCCAAAGAATTGGACAAAAGAGGAGCGACCTAAGTAACAGAGGACAAAGAAGATGTAGAAAGTTCACGTCATCATGAGCCCACAAAAATTTCATTTTTATATTTCTCATAGATTAGGTTCTAACCCTAGCCCTTAAAAGCCATAAAAATGGGCATAATTTTGTTCTACAAAGAAAAATGAGCTCTATTTTCTAAAGTTCAATAATTCATCAAGTTTTTGGAGCTGTTTGTAAAGCTCCCATTCTAGAACATAATATCCACCAAGAGAGTTACTGAGTATGTATCCACCCATCCAACCCCACCCATATATATACCAAAGGACCAAGGGGTGCATGTCCTAAGATTCTTCCATGTGGCCTTCCAAAGTTCCCTTCATGTGGAAAGTCCACAAGGCTAATCATATGGCTTCTATTTCAATTGAATCCTTCCCTCACATACAAGTCAAGGTGGCACTTAGAAGAAATTTCTCCCAAGTCTAAGGTTCTCATACCTTAGGATAATTATTCCTAAGGGTACAAACCCTTCAATTGAGACTTCAATCGATTCCAAAAATTACCAAGGCTTAAGACCAAGAACTTGGGTTCCAACTTCAAGGGTCTAACCCACTTAAATAAACTAAGGGTTTCAAAGAACAAATGCCATTATCTAATGTTCTAACCGAAGGGTTATACAAACTTCTTCCCCCTTGAACATTTTTCTCCTGTGTGTTGGCATAATATGTGGAATATTCCCCCCTGCAGCATGGTCTAACTCGTTGATCATGGAATCACTCTAAAAAATATTTGCCTCATTCTAAGCTTAAAGTTGGAAAAGGGGGAAATATTTTATCGATGGAACTTACTCATTCCCAAGTGGCGCTTTCTTTTATCACATCCCTCCATTTAACTAAGCACACTTTATATAAATGATTCCTAGTCTTTTTATATGGAGTGTGTAGTATCTTCTTTGGTTCATAAGGGATGTTATGAAAGGAAATTGGTTGGACTATTGTATTTGAAGGTACAAGATTGTCTTGTTTAGCCAATTTTCTTTTTAATATGCTTACATGAAACATTAGGTGAAGTAAACAACATCTGGTGGTTTCAAATCATAAGCCAAAGTTCCTATATTTTTGAGAATCTTGAAAGGGCCACAAAACCTTGGAGAAACTTTAGGAGATGGTCTTGCTTTTAATGTTTCATATTTCTCAAGAATCTTTAGATAGACTTGTTCTCCAATCTGAAAGGAAATGCCTCACCTCTATGGGTCTCTAAATGCTTTAACTCTAGCCTAGGCTTTACTTAAGTTTTCCTTAGCTACTTTTAGCTTAAAGTTCATATCTTCTAAGAAATCTTTTGTATCTTGGACTTTTTCATTTTGTAGTCCAAGTGCATACGATGCTCTTGGCTGGAACCCATACATTAACATGTCATTGAAGAGACTATACTCATTTAAACAGTGCTTATAACTATTGTCATTAAACTCAACTAAAGGTAAATAGTCCTCCCAATATAGTTTGGTTTGAAGATACGTAAGCTTGTAACATGTCTTCAACTATTCAAATGATCCTTTTTGTTTGACCATCCGACTATGGATGTTCCACTGTACTCATGTCTAACTTGGTTTCTAACATGTTGAACACAACTCTCTAGAAATGAATAGTAAACTTTTTATCTTTATTAGACACTATGTCTTGAGGTAGACCATAGAGTTGGTAGAGATGTTCTGTAAACATTTTAGCTAATTCAGTTTTTTTAATTGTAGTATAAGAAGGTATAAAACGAGTCATTTTGGTCAATCGATCAACTATGACCCAAGATGCATCACGACCTCTTTGGGTTTGGGGAAAGCCTGTGATAAAGTCCATGGAAATTCTTTCCCATTTTCCATTGGGAATTTTGAAGGGGTATAACAGACCTCCTATCTTAAACGTTATGGCTTTATTTGCTTGGCATTTTGTACATCTAAGTACACAATCATTCACATCTTTATGTACACAAGGACAGTAAAATTTTCTTGTGACCAATTTAAAAATTTTGTTGATTTTGGCACTCAGGGCATCATGACATTAAAAAAATATATATTCTTGTAAGTTCTTGTTCATAAAGAACGCATACTTTTCCCTTGTATAACAAATATTCACCTTGAATGATGTAGTACTTAAACCTATTTTAGTTGATAATTTTGTCGTGAACTGAAGCCTTCTTCTAGGCTTCTTTAAGCTCATATCTTTTTTATTCAACATTGCCATCATGCTTAATGCATTTGCTAATATATTGAATTTTCCTATTTTATATCTTAGTTCATATCAAATTCTTTAAGTACCTCAGCCCATCTAGCTTTTCGACTTGATAGTTTAGATTGGTTTGCAAACCATTTGATACTTGCTTGATCAAAAGTTGTAATTACCTTGGCACCAAACAAGTAATTTCTACACTTATTTAGAGCATCCACAATGGCATAAAGCTCTTTCTCATAGATAGAATAATTTTGTTGAGCTAAGTTTAGCTTTTGAATTTCAAAAGCAATCGGTCAACCATTTTGATTCAACATAGCTCCAATTGCTAAGTCACTAGCATCTGTTTCAACTACAAAAGGTTCATTAAGATCTACTTTTTGTAGAACCAATGACAAAACTAAGGCTTTCTTACATTGTTTCATACTTTTAGCCTATTCCTTCTCTTACTAACCCTCAAGAACTTTGAAGCTTTGTAATGTTTTTAGGGTGAAAAAGGAGTTGCAAATAAATTGGATCTTTTCAAGATCAACTTGAATTTCTTTTTGTGATATAAAGTGACCAAGATATCTTATTTCTACTGAAAAGGATTCACACTTAGCTTCTTTTCCATATAGTTTTTTCTCTCTTAGAACTTGGAAAACCCTTTCTAGGTGAGAAATTGTATCTTGACTATAGACAAGAATGTCATCAAGGAAGTCAACACACAAATTTTCCCAAGTAAGGGCTTAGTATTGTGTTCATTAGACTGATGAATGTAGCCAGAGTAGTTGTTAGTTTGAAAGGCATGAATAGAAATTCATAATGCCCGTATTTGGTTCTGAAAAGATGTTCTAGAAACATCTTCAGGCTTAATTCTAATTTGATGGAGATAAAGCTTTGAAAATATTTTATCCCCTTTTAGTTAATCAAATAGATCATCAATTTAGGGCATTGGATATTTGTCCTTGATCGTAACTTTATTCAGAGCTTGATAATCAATGCACAATCTCATTGACCCATCTTTTTTCTTAACTAAGAGAATGGGTGTTGCCTATGGTGAATAAATAGGTTGAATGAATCCCTTATTCAAGTATTTATTCAATTGTTTCTCTACTTCTGCTTGTTGAGAATATGGGAGTCCATAGAGAGGGGTTTAGATATAGAATTAGTTATTGGGAGAAAGTCTATAGCATGATTGACTTGCCCACAAGAAGGATGTAAGCCATGGGGAAGTTCTTCTAGAAATGCATCTCAATAAGTATTCACTAAACACTTAAATTTAAACTTTTCATGATCATGCAAAGGAGACAAGACATATGGAACTCGGTTCATATTACAAACATTATTTACATCAGTTGGAAGTATCATAAAAACTTTTGCTTTCTAGGTATTTATAAGTTTCTTTAGTTTGATACTTGAAATCAAGGGTGTACTCAACACATCATGTTCCCCCTGAATCAGTTAACGGATTCCATTCCTTCCAAAATCCAAAGTATTCAACAGATAACATCTTTTGAGTGTTTCTCCTAAGTCCCAGAGCCACTCCCTACAAAACACCACATGATTTCTTTCCATGTTCATGATATGGAAGCCAATTTTATCCTTATAACCTTGAAACTCAATTTCCAGATCACAAATCATAGTATCCTAGACCTTCTTGTTTTGTCCTTGCATCATGAACACTATATACTGATGTGAAGTCTTCTACTGGGGTAACTTTAATCTCTTCACCATGAGTAGTTTAGGATATTATGGGTGGTTGAGTCATCTACCATGACTCTAACCTTTTCCACTCTTATGTAGACATGAATTTTGACTAATTCATGGGGTCCAAACCGATTTTGGATCCACATTGAATCAAACAAACAACATTGATCTATGCAATCTTTGTGCATGACCTCCACTTTTTTTCCAAGATTTATTTTTCAAGGCTCAAAGTTTGGACTAAGTGAACTCCTACCTTTTCTTTCCCTTTATACTCATGGGTGGCTTTTTATTGCCCCCTTACAATATAATTTTTGCTAAGATGTCTTCGGTTTAGGAGCTTAAAGCAAAGATTTTCATTTTTTTCTTTCTCCCACACTTTAGAGTCAAGTCTTGGTTGTGAGAATCTAGGATTCTTGAATTCTTGTTTTTTGAAAGTGCCTAACTTCCGTTTATTTATTTTAAAGTTTTTATCTTCCCCAACAAGATGAAGTGGTTATGTTCTAGTTTTAGCATGATCTTCATTGATCTATGCTAGCTTTATAACATCCTCTAAAGTTTTAGGAGCACTTCTATTCACTTCATGTATGATTTTCTTGTTGAGGCCATGGATGAAACCTCTAAGTTTATGAAAATAATCTAGGTTTTGAAGTTTGAGCACTATTTTTCGATAATGAGAAATAAACAAGGAGAGGGACATCCTTGTTGAAGGACCTTGTAACATTTTTCCTAGCTTTGCTCGTCTTCATGCTCTAGTGAGAATTCTTTGTTAAAAAGTTCCTCAAATTGGTTCCAAGTTTTAGGATTCCTTTGAGACTCCTTTAGGATCATCCATGATTTATAATCCTTAGACCTAAGAGACGTTTTTCTAAGACTTGGTAGGCATCAAGGGTGTTCTTCAATCGATCTAAGTCTTTCCATTTTTCCAAAAAGATCAAATTGCATCTTTATTTTGATCTTTATCTTCCCTTGAAAACTAAGGGGGTTTCAACTCTTTTGCAAATGAAAGACTTCTAGGCCTAATGGAAACAAAAGTAGGATTTGCACTTAATTCCTCAATTCTATTCTTAAGAGACAAGCTACTTTGGATTGGTAAAGGAGCATCCTTTCCTTTACTTGTCCATGGGTTCGGTTCCTTGGTCGAATTGACAAGGAACCCATTTGGGTAGGTAGGGGTAAAGTTGGATAGAGTGTATTCAAGATATGTTCCATATTCCCTTTCACTTCATTCAAAGTGTGTAGGGTCCCCATCTCGGTTTGTATCTCTTTAATGATGAACATATATGCTTGGATATCATTCATCTTCTCGTCCCGTGTTGTTGCCTATTCACACTACTTGGGGGGGAGGCCCCATTCTTTCGGACACCTATCGATTGGAGGGAGGTAGTTCTCCTTGGAGTGTGGTCATATGTGACCCTCTTATATGCTCTTTGGATGAGCCTTTGGGGCCCCTAATGGTGGGCCTTCTAGTGCCACCTTTTGCAAACATCACTTACTTCCACACAACACAATGTCCAAGGCATGACACATAGAGCTCTCAGGTAGAGAAACATGGATAGCATAGAGATTTGAAAAATTGATCTCACACAGACAAGCTTCAAAGAATCCAAGATGATATCCTGAATAGAGATCAAGAAGTACAACAAGTACTTGCAATTGAAAAAACTAAAGATCTAGTTACCACTGTTGTAAAGCTCCCATGCTAGAGTATAATATCCACCAAGAGGGTGAGTGAGTACATATCCACCCATATATTTACCAAAGATCCACTTCCATGTGTCGTTCCATGTGTCCTTCATGTGGACACTTTCCAAGGTTAATCACATGGCCTCTATTTCAATTGAATTCTTCCCTTCAAATGCGAGTCAAGGTGGCATTTTGGAGAAGCTTCTCCCAAGTCTAAGGTTCTCATACCTTAGGGTAATTATTCCTAAGGGTAAAATCCCTTCACTTGAGACTTCAAATGAATAAATTGCCAAAGAAACCAAGAACTTGGGTTCCAACTTCAAGGGTCTAACCCGCTTAAATAAACCAAGGGTTTCCAAGGATAAATGCCATTATCAAAGGGTCTAACACAAAGGTTATACAACAAGAGCACTCATATATTTTCCTTAGAACTTACAACATTTTCCAACCCTTGATTTGGATCTAGATTGAGTTAGTAGCACCATTTTTTAACGATGGTAGACAAAAAGTGTGAAAAAGGCCATGTAGAAATAACAATGGGCTCCCATTTTATGGGTTTCTTTACGCTTGAAATAGAGAGATAAAAATTTATGCTTGAAACTTTGCATGAGTTTTGAACATTCTCCCTTTGTCTTCTTTGGGATCTGAGCATGGATTCAAGTCTCTCAAGCCGTGTCTACCCTATAGGAGTGTTTTTCTTCTGTTTCTATCATATTTTCGTATGTGAATGGTGAAATTTCCTTCATTCTCTCTCTCTATGTGAGAGGTTTTATTTATAGATCTCATCTAATGGTCAAGATACATGAACTTTTCATTTGAATGATCGATGATGCTTGTGCTAGCAAGTGCATGTTAGATATACTCAATAATCCTTGCCTCAGGTGACCACAAATGATCCATGGTGCTCTAAGTCGTAAGGCCCACACTATGAGGAGAAGTCATGGGTAGATCTCGGACGTTTATGGAATCCTAAATTCGAAGTCAGATTATGTGTGACTATTGATGGTAATAGATGATCTATGTGAGCATAGCCATTAACTTAGGTAGGGTGTAAACTTCTGGGCCATTGGGTTGCCATTCAAGGTGAAAATAAAGGTATTGGTGGTGCCATGCAATTTCCCCTTATAACCTTAATGGGGGAGTGCAAAGGGAGCTTCACCCCCTTGTGGGGGTGAGGGGGGTCCGGGGTGCATATCCCCTTGGTCCGTAAGGCCAAGACAAAAGGACTTCTGATGGTGGATATTGTTCGATCATATATTTTGTCGACTATCTTGTTTCTCCCAACTATGTTTATCTATACTAACTGGAAAAAGTAACATATGTGAATATGTTGATTTCTTCCTTTGATGTGATAGGGTGCACATGCACTAGGACCCTCCAATAAACTCTTTCATACACATAAACATAAACAATAAACATCATCAGAGCTAGACACAAACATGATGAGAATCATGAACACACACCAATATAGTACCTTGCACACACAACTACTCCAGCAAATACATATGTCACAATGCTTATAATCATGCATGAACACACAACTATTCCAATAAATACATATTTCACAATGCTTATTGGATCAAGTGCAGTTATTATAAACACATTGTGTTTCCTCAGGCACACATGTATGTTCACTTTTGTGGTTTTGGTATTGGGGTTAACTCAAGTGATGTTATAAGTACTTTATCACTAATTATTGTTGGGTAGCATAGTTCATGTGAAACTTCAACTAATATGCACATGTATTTGCTTGAACAAAAATAGGATGGAACATAGTTGCAAACTTGTGCTACATTCTCATAAGGAGGTGCTGTGAGATGCAATGGTGGATGGAAGGGTTTGTTTAAAAATGGAAAAACCTAAAAACCTGTTGGAGGTTAATCCTTTTCTATAACCAGAATGGTTGAATCCATCCAAGATGATGTTCTGATGTTCTTTAATGCTTCTTATCTTTGGAACCTTGATTATTTTATATTTACTATTGAATATTTGTATGTAAAATAATTCTGGTTCAGCTTTGAGTGGTCTCACATAAAGCTGAGTCTCTCCTATCCTTTATCGGACCTTGTGACTCTTTCTTTTTCAAGATGAAGTTCAGCTAAAACATATTCTCTCTGGAGTTGCATGGATTGAAAGAACAATTGTACAAGTGAAGGGGCAAAGTATCCATGGGACCCTCCATATCCCACAAAGCAGGGGTGGATTGCCCAAAAGTGGTACAACTTATACGATCCAAAGGTGACAAAGAGACGGTTTTGAATTCGGACGTAAGGCCCATTACATACCAACTATGGTTGTTGGTAGGGGTTGCCCTGTCTTAAGAGGCAAACACTTCGTCCAACTCGACTAGTGAACATCAGCTAGCTTGTAATTCTTTTTTTTTTTGGTAAATGGAGATTCGACTGAGGCCTACTCCCTGGGGCTTTAACTTTGAAATTGCAACTGTACAAAGAAGGGCATAGCACCCATGGGACTCCCCTTATCTCGCAAGAACAAGGGTTTATAAGGTTGGGTTAAACGACGGTCACAACTATCGTGGGGCTGGACAAACGGTGGCACATTAACTGCATGCTACATCTTTCCAAGATACACATGTCTCTTACATGTTACTAGCGGGGGTTGAACCCTCGCCCCCACCTCAAGAGGCGAGAGGGTCAACCACCCGAACAGTGGCCTAGGACAGCTTGTAACTCTTATTATCGGTGCAATTTTTTTAATTTAAACGATACATTTATTGCTATTCTATTATTTTGTGAATTGTAGGTGCAATTTTTTTAATTTAAACGATACATTTATTGCTATTCTATTATTTCGTGAATTGTAGCTGTCAGTTTGTTATTATATATTTATTTTTATCGTCTGAGGAGAAATAATGATTGGTTGCCTGATGTTCTTGGAAAGTGGAACCCATATCTCTAGAAAACAGGGAGAAGCCCCAAATCGTGGAGTCTTCCTCCCTTGAATTTTGGTGACCTGGAATTCAATGCACACGTTCCCTCGAAACTCTAATCTTTCCCATCATGTCGCCTATGCGTGCTATTCCTTTGCCACAAAGTTCCACGAAATCTCCATATAGCCGATTCTCTCTCTCACACACACACACATACATGCATACACACATGTACTTGAGACGTTTGCCGTTGGATGAGGGAAACATGATTCTATAATCCAATTCATTGAATAAATACCCAAATTTTCATTTATGTAGGAAATAGGAGATAACTTGAGCTATGAAAAAATTATATCTGAAATATATCTATGACTAATAAACACGACTATCAAGCCAATCTGCAAAGAGTAGACCTCGATCTAGATGTTGGTTAGAGGTTGTAAGAAAACACCATGAATAGGCTCCTTGACAAGATTCTAGAAACACAACCTACCTATGCATAAAAGGTCAACTAACATGATAAAACAATCCACACTATTGATTGACCTACATGATTGTCTCGAAAGATCATCGCATGCAATCTTCTCAATAGATCATGTCACACAATTGTCTCAAAAGATCATGCCACTCAATTCTTGGAAAAGATCATGCTACACGATCACTTGAAATGATGTTTTCACATGCTCATCTCCTAAGGTCATGCTAGATGATCATTGGATATGATCCTGTTATTGGACCGTTCACTTAAGTGTTTGATCAACCTACATCACCCTTTTCTCTATCACGTCATATGATCAATCAACTCTTCAAGGTTAGTCAACCCGCATGATCATTCATCACCATCTCTGAGTTCCAAGTCGGGATCATACAAGATTGGGTGAAGATAACCACTTACAAAACTAGTCATACCTCCCTTCTTTCTCAAAAAAAATCATGTATATAATGGATCATTGGAGAAGATCTATAAGTTACTAAGAATAAAATCTCATTAAAAACATAATCTATATCTCATTACAAAGAAAAAAAGAGCTGAAATTTGTCAATAGTGTTGATATATTTTGGTAGTGATGTGTATGAACACACCTAGGATAATTGGGGTCCTTTTTTCCCTCTTTAGGAGGTATTTTCCCCTCGGCTTGTATATATGCCTATAACCTTAAGGGGCCACTTATCTTTGTACATTCACTTTGTAATATATTTTGTATTTTGTTGTGCTCCAAGCTTTGTCTTCTTCTTCTTGTTCTTTGTGTTACTTTTGTAAACCTCAAGCGCCAACGAATTGGTATCACAACAACTCATCACTTCATCCAGGGCATCATGGACACCCCTCCAATCGCAATCTCATAATTGCATGAAAGTTGGTGAGCATACTCGAGGCAACAATGAGTTCAAAACTACTTCACCTTGTGGCATCAGAATTTTGATATGAGATCATTTCCACCTCCAAATGCACTATTGTTGTGCTTATGCATACCAGTTTTGGCCTTTTGTGCCAAACATATATACAAGTTTTGGTATTCCACCTCAAGTGCACCAAAGTTTTCTACATGTTTAGGAGAGATCAACATGACGTTTCTATTCAACTTTTGGAGAGAGAGTCAATTTTCTGCATTAGATTGGCGATGGCTAGAAGCAATGATGTATTCCATATCTTAGCTATTGAGGATAAGTTGGATGTACTAATTACCCATTGTGAGCATATATGATGCATCATGTACGGATGCCAAACGTTCCATGGAATTTTGTACACGATGTTGAAAAACATCCTACTACAATTGTAGATATAATTATTGAAGATGATGTAGATGGTGTTGAAGATGATGATCTTCAATTTCCTAGTCATGCTACGACTCCTATTGCACCCCCTATAGAACAACATTTTTGGGATGGAAGAGATGCACAACTACATGCATTTAAATCCTCGTCTATCAAACATGCCATATCCCTCACATTTGAGAGAAATTTGAGAAGCTTGTAGGAGGTACAAATGTAAGATTCAAATTGATGAAGATTGGTCCAACTAACTAGCATAGGACCAGCCCTTGCACTCTTGGAGTGTCAAATAAACCTTATAGAGTTGTGATTAATGCAATGAAATCTATTATGTACTTTGGAACATCAATGAGAAAGAGTTGATACAAAATAGGTAAGTTTGCACATTGACTAGCTCAAAAACCTTGCTATTTTGGGATGAAACACTCAAATTCAAATGCTCAGACTAGCTAGCATGATTACAATTGGAGACATTCCTTTTGAAGGAATGTTATACATAGGTTTGAGTAGCTAAAATTCACAATATGAGGAACTAACATTGATTAATGTGTTTGGAATGAGCTTAACACTGATTGATGGTACCCCCAATTTTTTAGGGTTGTGCAAAGATAGACCTTGAGACCTTAAAATGAAAATTTTGCACACTCCACTAAACCAGAGGCTAAAAATACGTCCACACATCAAGTAGAAAAATTATCTTTCCATTGAATGATTGCTCATCCGATTTGGAGCACTGCAAGGAGGGAACGAGCTCCTGCAAGATAAGTGTAGTTGAAGATGATGGTGCAGAGAAGTGAGAAAGAACAAGATGATGACCGAACGTGTATGTATGTTGCTTCATCATATTGTACAACTAATTGAGATTCTTTATACAGACATTTGAAGCCTTCCAAGACTCTTTACAAGCGGACTTTGAATTCGATTCTAAGCAATCTTGGTAGTTGTGATGAAGAAATCATCTTCCTATAAACTAGGAAAAGTGAAGTCAAATCTAACAACTTGATTTTAGGTGATTGATTGATTAAACATCAAGTTCAACTACCTAAAACTCGTGGAATATTACCTTTATTTTATCCTTTTACAAGGATAGAAATCTAGGCTTTTACAAGATTAAATGATCCTTAAAGAATCCTTATAAAATACCTTAAATGAGATGTTAATGAGGACTCTTCAATGGATATCTTTGACACCATCCACATTATCGTTTTTGATGTAGAGCAAATCCATCTTAAGCATATGTGAGCTTCATGATCTAACAACTCCTCCTCAAGCTAAAGTATGCTTGAGTCTTCAATCTCTCATAGGTTGACTACATGCCATTTATTTCAATATGCAAAGCTTTATCCCAAGTGCCTTTGTCATCATATCTACTACTTGATTTTCAATTGCAACAAAATATATGTTAATCTCTTTTTTCATGAGCTTCTCCATAATGAAGTGCTAAGAGGGTTTGTTGCTAGGTGCATAGAATTCACATTATCTCCAAATATGTGAGGGTTGAAATTCACAAGTCCCAAATCTATATACAACTCCCTTAGCCATATTGCTTCTTAGGATGATATGGTCATACCTCTATACTCTACTTCAGTTGAGTATAAGCAAGTGTTGGTTGCTTCTTAGAACTCCATGAAACTAGCTTTGAACCTCTAGATGCTAAGTAACTAGAGGTACTTCTTATATCATCCTTAGCTCTTGCCCAATGCATCTGAATATATCTTAAGATCCAAATCTGATGAGTAAGGATAAAATATGCCTTCATTAAGTGTTCCCTTGAGGTACTTAGCTGCATCCATGTGTGGTCTTCTTTGAGAGTGCATGAAATGGATTGGCACTCCTATATTCTTCTATGAGTAGCATAGATTAAAATACCAACCAAGCTTTGATATTATTTGATGTCTTCAATCTTCACACATTCATAAGTACTAAGTTTGTGATTCATTTCCAAAGGTGTACCTATAGATTTAGTGTTCTCAATTTTGAACTTTAGAAGTAGATCCTGAATGTTTCTTCTCTAAGTTAAATACCTCCCCTGGTATGTGTATATGATCTGCATACCTAAGAGGAATGTGAGCTCACCTAAATCACTAATTTTGAACTCCTCTTGCATATGCCTTTTGATTCTTTGTATGCCATTTAAGTCATCTCTTATCACAATTATGTCATCTACACATACACACAAATAAATACCTGATGAACAAAGAAGGACCTGCATTGCTTGACCTAAAACCTTGAACTTGTATATAGGTTACCAATCTTAAGTTCCAAGCTTTGGGAACTTGTTTTAATCCATACAACACCTTTTTGAGTATATATATATAAGATGTATGATTAGAGTTTTCAAATCTTGGAGGTTGTATCAATTGCTTTAATATATTTGGAAGCCCTACAACACTTTGATCACTGCATATATCGCTCAAGGTTCTTTCATTCACATGAGAAAGTCTCTTATGCCACACTTCAAGCTCACTTAGGGTTTAAGACCGAAAGTTGAATAGAGCCATGTTCTTGGTTTCTCCTACTTCAAAAGTAAAGAGGCTATCTCACCTTTGGCTATCTTCTAAAATCCTTGAGATGGATCTTCCACAAAATCTCCATGTTGGGTGAAGCTGACTTTCAAGATTTTTTCAACTATTTGTTCTGCACTTATTAGGTTGTTAGTGATAGTGGGTACATAGAGAACTATACTCAAAATGTTTGTCCTGCTATTGGAAGCTTTGACATTACCAATCTTATCCACATTGTGCTTGGTTTCATCCCATGTTTGCACTTCATGTCTATGCTTTGGATTTTCCAAGTCAGATAGAAGAGCAATATTTCTTGCAACATGATTTGAACATCCTCAATCTATCTAGAACAAATGATCATCTTCTTTACCTTCTTTGTGACTCAAATTCATCAAAATCAATGAATCTTCATGTGATTGATCTTCTGAGTAGTTGTTGAAATCCATTCTAGTATGACTTATATTATTGTTGTTGAAATTGTGTCCACCTCTGCCTCTAGTCTTTCCAAATCCAACTCTTCTACCTCCTTTGTGGGTCCTTCTATTGAACTACAAATTTTGACTGGTGTGGTTGGCATTGTCACAAATGGAAAAATGTTGAGGTTCTCAAGTGCATCCCAAGTCTCTTGAAATGTTTTGCATTCTCTAATATATGGTCACAAAAAATCACAAATAGATTTTAGTATCTATGATGTTGCTTGGGCATCCCTTGCACACCAAATTGTGAGATTTATACCTTGGAAATAGGCTTCCATTCAAATTTGCTAAGTAGCATAGTTTTTCCTATCAAGCTTCATAATCATTGAGGGAAATCCATCACCCATCTTGATGTAGCTTTGATACCACTAAGAGAACTTGGAGAAGCTTTTAGGAGGTGGAAATGTGAGGCTCAAAATGATGAAGATTGGTCTAGCCAATCAGCACAAGACCAGCCCTTGCACTCTTGGAGTGTCAAATACACCTTATAGACTTGTGATTAGTGCAATAAAATCCACTATGTTGTTTTAATGATCAATTACAAAGAGTTGATACAAAATAGATAAGTTTGCACATTGACTAGCTCAAGAATCTTGCTATTTTGGGATGAAACACTGAACTTCAAATGCTCACAGCAGCTAGCATGATTAACATTAGAAAAATTCCTTTTGAAGGTATGTTATATATAGGTTTGTGTAGGTAAAATGCATAAGAGGAGGAATTGAAATCGACTAATGTGTTTGCAATGAGCTTAACACTGATTAGTGGTACCCTTGATTTTTTGAGGGTTGTGCAGAGATAGACCTTGAGACCTTAAAATGAAGATTTGTCACACTCCACTATGACAAATCCTACAAAAGTTTATACACCTCAAGTACCTACTATTATCTTTGCAATGAATGCTCAACCAGCCAATTCGAAGCATTGTAGAGAGAGAACCAAATGCTGCAATATAAATGTAGTTGAATATGATGGTGCACAGAAATGAAGAATGAACAAGATGATGACCAAAAGTGTATGTATATTGCTTCATCATATTGTTAAAGTAATTGAGAGTCTTTATGTAGACTTTTGAAGCCCTCCACAACTCTTTACAATGGTCTTTGAACTTGAATCTAAGTGGGATTGGTAGTTGTAATGAAGAAACCATCTTCCTATAAACTAGGAAAAGTGAAGTAAAATCTAAGAACTTGATTTTAGGTGAATGATTGATAAAACAACAAGTTCAACTACCTCAAAATCATGGAATATGACCTTTTCTCTTATCATTTTACAAGGATAAAACTCTACGACTTTACAAGATTAAGTGATCCTTAAAGAATACTTATGAAATACCAAAAAACAATGCTAATGAGGGCTCTTCAATGGATATCTTTGGCACCATCCAAATGATGGTTTTTGATGTAGAGAAAATCCACCTCTAAAAAAGTGTCAACTTGATGATATAAAATCTCTCCCTCATGCTAAATTATGATTTTGTCTTGAATCTCTAATGGGTTGAATACCTAACAAACATTTAAATCTACAAAGCTTTATCCCATCAAGTGCCTTTGTCATCATATCTGCTACTTGCTTTTCATTTGGAAGAAAATATATTTCAATCTCTTTTTCCATGCACTTCTCCCTAATGAAGTGATAATTAACTTCTATTTGTTTGGTTCTTGCATGGAAGACATGGTTTGTTGCTAGGTCCATAGAACTCACATTATCTCCAAATATGTGAGGTTTGCAACTCACAAGTTCCAAATGTGTATACAACTCCCTTGGCCATATTGCTTCTTTGGTTGCTATGGCTAGACCTCTATACTCTACAGTTACATCTTTTATCATCCTTAGCTCCTACCCAATGTGCATCTGAATATATCATAAGATCCAAATTAGATGAGTACGGATAAAATATACCTTCATTGAGTGTTCCCTTGAGGTGCTTGAGTAGTCCATTAGTCGCATCCATGTGTGATCTTCTCGGAGAGTGCATGAATCGGCTTAGCACTCCTACACTTTATGAAATATCTACCCTTGTATGAATAGCATAGATTAAACTACCGAACAATATTTGATATTCTTTCATGCCTTTAATCTTGTATGCTTCATAAGTACTAAGTTTGTGATCCATTTCCAAAGGTGTACCTGCAAGTTTAGTGTTGTCCTTTTTTAACTTTAGAAGTAGATCTTGAATGTATCTTCTCTAAGTTAACTACACCCCTTGATTTGTGTATATGACTTGCATAGCTAAGAAGAATGTGAGCTCACCTAAATCACTAATTTTGAACTCCTCTTGCATATGGCTTTTGATTCTTTGTATGCCATTCAAGTAATCTCCTTTCATAATTATTTCATCTACATATACACACAAATAGATAACTTCATTATGATCATTCTTGATGAACAAAGAAGGGTCTACATTGCTTGACCTAAAACCTTGATCTTGTAGATAGGTTACCAATATGAAGTTCCAAGCTCTCGGGTTTTAATCCATGCAATGCATTTTTTAGTCTGCAAAATAAGATGTATGATAAGGGTTTTCAAATCTTTGAGGTTGTGAAATCTATATCTCTTCACTTATCCAACCATTCAGAAAGGAATTCTTCACATCAAGTTGAAGTAGTCTCAGATTTCTTGCAATTGCTATAGTTAGCAATGACTTGATTGTAGTCATCTTGGAAACTAGTGAGAATGTTTCATCATAGTCTATGCCATGAGTTTGACCACACCCTTTGGCAACCAATCTAGCTTTGTACCTACAAATTGATCCATCTGAATTCTTTTTAACTTATAGACCCATCTACAACCTATTATCTTCTTATTCATTTGCATTGGGACCAACTCCCATGTGTCCATTTATTTCAATGCTTCTATCTCCTCTTTCATAGCTTTCTCCCAATTAGGGTTAGCTTTGCTTCTTCATATGTTGAAGGTTCATCTAAAATTGAATCTTTGGCCAAATAAATAGAGTGATTTTTAACAACTGTAGAGTCATATCCATGCCTTTTAGGTTTCTTTCTCTCCCTTGTTGATTGTCTAGGAGTATGCTTGGAGTATTCTCCATATTCTTGCATTTGGGCCTTTCCTTTTGGTTTCCAGAGCTTATAATCTCTTTCCTTCTCATCTTGATCATCATCAGATGCACTTCTTGCATCCTAGCCTGTGTATCATGCTTGCTACCTAGTGGATGGAAATCAGAATCAAGATCATAAGGTAAGTTTACCTTATGTTTGTCTTCATCATGCCATGACTTGTATTCTTCAAACACAACATCCGTGCTTGTGGTAAATTCCTTTGTGGATTGATTATAAAATCTATAGCCCATTTGAGTTGAATCATAGCCAATGAATACTACCTTAATTTCCCTTTCATCTAGTTTACCTTTGATTTGTGAAGGTACATGTACAAAAGCTAAACAACTAAATGACTTGCAATGTCCTAGACTTGGTTCTCTACCATTCCAAGCTTCATAAGGAGTCATACCTTGAAGAGATTTGGATCAAAGTCTATTGACAAGATGTACAATTGTTGAGATTGCTTCTACCCATGAATAGTGTGGTAGCTTCTTCTCTTCAAGCATTGTTCTAGCTGATCCAACTAGGGTCTTTTTTCTTCTCTCTACGATAGCATTCTATTGAGGAGAACACCAATTAGCTAGAGACCTTAAAATGAACATGTTTCACAATCCACTCATCCAAATGCTATAAAAATTTTTGCATATCAAGTAGACACTATCAGCTTACCAATTAATGTGGATCATTATAGACAGAGAACAAGCTTATATAAGATAAATGTAGTTGAAGATGATGGTGTAGAGAAATGAAGAATGAAGAAGATGATGACCAAAAGTGTATGTATATTGCTTCATTCATCCAATTTGGAGCACTATAGAGAGAGAGAAAAAGTTATTGCAAGATAAATATACTTGAAGATGATGGTGTAGAGAAATGAAGCATGAACAAGATGATGAAAAAAAGTGTATGTGTATTGATTTGTCACATTGTATAAATAATCGAGAGTCTTGATATAGAATTTTGAAGCCTTCCATGACTCTTTACAAGTGGTCTTTGAATTTGACTCTATGCAGGCTTGGTAGTTATGATGAAGAAATCATCTTCCTATAAACGAGGAAAGGTGGTGTCAAATCTAACAAAATTATTTTAGGTGATTGATTGATTAAACATCAAGTTGAGGTACCTCAAACTTGTGGAATATGACATTTCCATTTACCCTTTTACAAGGATAAAACTCTAGGCTTTTACAAGATCAAGTGATCCTTAAAGAATCCTTATGAAATACCAAAAATGAATGTTAATGAAGACTCTTGAATGGATATCTTTGGCACCATCCAAATGACGGTTTTTCATGTAGAGAAAATCCACCTCAAGCATAGTATGAGCTTGATGATCTAACAACATTCTCTCCTACAAGACAACAAAAGATGCTTAGGGTACTCTTACATCATTATAAGAAGCAAGAAATGAGGATCTTGTTGTTTACCTATTAAAATAGTTGGAGAATGAGCATATCAAAGGAGATTCTATGGATAGTTTTTTAACAAAGATCAAAGATTTGGAGAAGCACTTGAATTTGTTTGATGAGATATTGATAGATAGTTCACTTCTATAGAGTGTTCTCAATGATCTTCCAAAATTCATATCGGAGTTTTGCTTCTACTCTTCCATTGATGATGAACGCAAATTCAAATTCCTAAGCACTTGAGGAGTTAGCCTCTATTTTATTACAAGAAGATCAATCTAGGTAGAAAGTTCAATTATGCATGTTGCAGATCAAGCTTTCTAATTAGCTAGTCAAAAGGGTAAAGATAAACGGAGCTCATCTACTAGTAAGGAAAACTCTGCTAATGTTGCATAATGAAAGAAGGAAGACAAAGATGACAAAAAAGTAGAAAAGCATAAACAATTTTCCAAGTACTATTAGGCAAATGATCATGTCATAAAGATTTATCCTAAACTTGTCGCAAAAGAGGCAAAGAAGAAAGAGGTTGGAATGGTTGTTCTAGAGGCCTTTGTATCTAAAAAAATTTCCACTTATCGTTTTTAGAATGAGAAATAGGCATTTACCTATGACCGATCTTCTCATGACCAATAACCTCGAGCTTGAGGAGTATTAGAAGTATCATCCTACCAATTTTCATAATTTTTAGACTTCGTTTGAGCCCTCAAATAAGCCCTCGAACCTAATTTTTAACTAGGCCAGACACTAGGTCTGGACAGGGCCAAAACTAGTAAAAAAACTATAAAAAGAGCTAGAGAGCTCATTTTTGAGGTTAGCTTGTTAGAGAATAGAGCTTTGTAAGAGAACTCTTTTTGCAATAGAAGCTTTCCATTGTTCCTCTCTTTGATCTTACCTTGCATGCGCATGTGTGTGTATGTGTGTGCATGCTTGTGAAAGCACACAAACTTGCACACACATACACACACGCGCACAAGGTAAGATCAAAGAGAGGAACAATGGAAAGCTTCGATTGCAAATGAGTTCTCTTACAAAAGCTCTATTCTCTAACAAGCTAACCTCAAAAATGAGCTCTCTAGCTCTTTTTATAGTTTTTTGACTAGTTTTGGCCCTGTCCAGACCTAGTGTCCGGCCTAGTTAAAAATTAGGTTCCAGGGCTTATTTGAGGGCTCAAACGAAGTCTAAAAATTATGAAAATTGGTAAGATGGCGTCGTTGCTAGGGAGAGAGCTTCCAGGACGAGCGTTGTGATGGTAAGATCATAGATTTGCAACGTTGGAAGGTAAAAAAATTGTCATTTTTGTTCATTTTCTAATTTTTCTTTTTCATCTTCATCATCATCACCATCTCCATCTTCTTCCATCTTCATCTTCATAGAAATTTCTTGTTTTTTAGTCCATTTTCACCATTTTCATACCACTTTTTATGCATTATTGTATGGGAAGGAGTTAGGAAGTGCAAGGGAGAGCAAGCGCCTGTGTTTTTTCATGATTTTCTGCACATACGAAGCTCACCATTGCTCGGCACTCAGAAATTCAAAGTTCCTGCAAAAAAACACGATTCTGTGAAAAAGAAAAAAAACAAAAAAAAAAGAGGTCATCAATGGAGACTCACAATGACACAGTCATGCTAGAATCCAAGGAAGAAGCACCTACCAAGGGGCTACAACTTGCAAAGGCTCACAGTGACAAATGAAGAACCGGACAACCAACCTTGCCACATTTGCAAGAGAGACGGCTCTGCTTCATCCGAATGGACACTCCCTCTCAAAACAACCTGGAACAACCATTACAACAAGGGTCTGTCAGGGATGACAGACTCGAGAGGGGGGGGAGTGTTGAAGCTGAAGGTCAAGGACAAAGCACAGGAGCACATCAAAGAGGTGGACACCCAAGAAGAAGGAGCAAGTAGGGAGCTCCAAGAAGTTTATGTCAAATTTTCAGAAGAAATCCCTATAAAAATAGTGATTTTCATCACTAAAAACCATTGTAAATACCATTTTCTATTTTTGTAACTCCATTTTGTTCAAGTCAAGGAGTCCTCGAGCTTGAGGAGTATTAGAAGTATCATCCTACCAATTTTCATAATTTTTAGACTTCGTTTGAGCCCTCAAATAAGCCTTGGAACCTAATTTTTAACTAGGCCGGACACTAGGTCTGGATAGGGCCAAAACTAGTAACCTTGAACCAACTACCTAGTAATAGCTAACATGTAACAAGCTATTTAGTAATAGATAATTAATAACAAGTAACAAAAAAACTAACATGGGGAAACCTGTAAGTGGCTCAGGAACTGCCCATCTACAAACACCAGAAGGTCCCTATAAGACACAGTTGGAATATATTCGGACCAACCGATTAGGTGCTCGCATCTATGAGGACGGCCTGAGGCGATCAATGGTCCAACTCAAAAATCCAGATCAACCCTTTGGACTTGAACACCTAGTAGTCAAGTTCGAAGAGGGTTCATACATTGATAAGGAAGGAACCATGTATGTGGTCACCAACCTACGAGATAGGACCGATGAGTTTGGAAATATCATTCATGAGAATGAGATAGGAGACCTAGAACAAGGAAATGTAGGACAAGGACCCCAGACTCCTAGAGTTAAGTCAGTTTTGATGAGAGTGATCACTCCAGATTGGATCCCTCAAGACAACAAAAGCATAGAACTATTCTTGAATGGAGAAACAGAGGAAGCCTTTTGGAGATTCAAGCCAGATCAACCTAGCCAATTGGGCATAGTCATCATCTACGAGTTCAAGGATCCAGAGATACCAGGCAAAGTTGTCTACCTGGATAACACATCAGAGAAGATGTTCTTGGTAACAGAACACGATAGACATGCATATACTTAGAAGAATGAATTGATTTTCCCTCCACCAAGATCCAATATGTCCCATGGCCTCCAAGGAGTAGGATCATCCCAAGCTCATGAAGCCCAGAGAGAAAGAAATAGAGAGAGACCTGAGGTAAGTTTTGCACACCCTGTGGGCAGGAATAGATCAGGAGTTGAAAATGAAAGACCTGAAAGAGAGAGACATCAAGCACATAGGCAACAAAGAGATGAACAGGATTTTCCATTGCCTAGACCCCGAAAGCACACAAGAACCCTTAGACCCACTCAAGTGATCAAGGCAATAAAAAATCATTTTGATGGGACAAGAGATCCTTATGATCATGTGGCTGAGTTCAAACAAGTGTTAAGAGCTGAACAGGTTGAGGATTTGTTCACCCAGTACGAGGCATTTGGTTTGACTCTTAAGGTCACTGCCTTAGCTTGGTTTCAACCACTGAGTAGTCGCAACTATCAAGATATAGGTCAGCTGCTAGACGAATTCATTGTAGAATTTTCCAAGAGTGGTATCAGGCATAGCACATCATCTTTGATCAAGAGTTTCAAGCATACACCCCAAGAAACAGTGCGACTAGCAGGTAGAAGGTTTAGACAATACCTAGAAAGATGCCCTGCTCCATAGTTACCCACATGACCCAAACAAGTGGCTTTGTTCTTAGATGGCGTACTGAGCACAAAGTTGAGATCATATGTGTACTTGAAAGAGCCCAGATCCATAGAAGAGTGTGTGCGGGCGTGCATTGACATAGAAGATAACTTGGGTGAGGAGTTAGGATTGTCCAAACTCTAAAAGGATTCTGATAGTTCTACTAGTCATACTTCAAAAATCTCCATGGAAATACATGAGATAGCTGAGCAAGTTGCCAAGAAGTTGGGAGTCAAGAATAGACAAACACAAAGAGTCACCTCATTGAAGCGATGTTATACCTGCGGAGGGGACCACATGGCTAACATATGCCCAATGCAAAACCAAAACATTAAAGAAAGGAATGCTCCATATTGCACTATT
Source organism: Ceratopteris richardii (assembly GCA_020310875.1). Taxonomy (NCBI): domain Eukaryota; kingdom Viridiplantae; phylum Streptophyta; class Polypodiopsida; order Polypodiales; family Pteridaceae; genus Ceratopteris; species Ceratopteris richardii. The sequence continues at coordinate 109,716,039 of CM035419.1, read as the reverse complement.
GAGAGAAAATACACGAACCACACGGCTCAAGATTGTCCATACAATAGGCACGCTGTTAGACAAACTTATCAGCAACCTTACCAACAAGGTAGGTATCAGAACCAATACCAACAGCCATATTATCAACCACAACAACAATATCAGGCACAATATAGGCCACAACCAGTCTTGGGAAACCAACCACCAGCTCCTACCAACGTGATTCCAGTCAAGTATGCCGTGGGAGAGGAAAATCCAACTAGAGCATTGGTCCCACTAACCCCATTGATACCAGATAATGACTCTCATGCTCATAGTTCAATCTACTCCCATGAAGGTAGTCCACATGCTTATTACACTGAGTCACCTGAGCATAGTGAGATTTACTCGTATCAATATGAGGCACCACCTATGGAGCAAAATCGGGAGCCAGAATACTCCAATGTCAGGTACACAAATCCTAACCCTAGGCCCCAATTGAGTCAAATGAGACGACAAGCCCCTAGAGGATCTTGTTTCAGATATCAAGGTGACCATTTCGTTCTTGGTTGTCCCCACCCATCATCTCCGAGTCAAGGTCAGGCTATCACAATACAAGCTTTTTGTCGTGAATGTGGCAAAGACCATCTCCCCAGAGATTGTCCAAGAAACCCCTCCAGTGCACCCAAGAGTACACCCATTAATGTGGTAGGCTTAGTAACGTGGCTCCTATACAAGCTGTCACTAGAGCACAAGCCTTAAAACAAGATAAACTAGTAGAGCAATCAGAGTCGAGTGAATCAGGAGAGCCTAGTAAGAGGAAAACAAGAACATGGAAGGATACCAGGGAGAAAGCCAATCGCAAGTGGAATAAAAAGTTATCAGAACTAGAAGAAAGCCTGAAAGAAGCAAAAACAAAGATACAAGGCATTGCATCTCAAAGTCCCTCGCATGTCGAAACTCCATCCACTCCACCTCATCCCATCCCACCACCCATTGTAAATAGACCACAACCAGGGTCTGTTCTTGTAGATCCAACCCCAGAAGGCTTGGATATGATGTTCAAGGCCTACCAGGCTCGACTTCAAGAACGGCCAAGAGCTGCAAACCTAGACAAGAGTTACCCTAGAGCGGATTTAGAGATTGAACGGATGAAAATGTGCATGAAAATGGTAGAACAAGCTCAAGCTATACTTGAGACTAGTCAAAAGTTCAATCAGACAAACTCTGTCAAATCGGATTTGCATTTCGAGGGCTTAGTAGAAAGATTAGAGCAGTTGGTAAAAAAACCACAAGATTCTTTACCTCCACAAGCTCAACCAGTTATTGAGAGAAGAAGCTCACCACCGATGGGAGCTTATGTTCCTAATTCCACGGATGCTGGAATACCTCCTTCAATTCAACAGTACTCTCAAGAGTTCTTGCGGGAAATACAAGAAGAGAAATGGGCGAAGGAGAAGGGTAATTCCCCTCCTATTCGTGAGATTGATGACCTTCATGATCAATTTCCCCAAGACATTCCATCTATTTACAGAGATGAAGCAGAACAACAAGAAGACGAAAGATTAGATTTTGAATCTAATACCTTAGAAGAACTGCCTCAATTTCCAGGCCCTTGGGAATCTGAATCTCTTCAGATCAGAGCTCCCACAATATTGGTAAGGAATGAAGACTCAGTGGTTCCAAGGAACACCAATGTCGTGAAGAACGCTAAGGTTCAGTGTCATCTCACTGTAGAAGAGTTGCTAAAAGCAAAACCCGAGCTATGGAATCATGTGAAGGATCAGGTCCTAGAACTTGATTCCAATATGCCAAAAATAGGCTCTAAGCAAAAAGTTCGAGAGATACCTCTTGATAAAATAGGAGACATGTGTGAGGGTGAAGAAGGTAATACTTATCTTCCAATCACCTACCAAGGTTACACAACCAAAGCAATCATAGATTCAGGTGTTGGTGTTGCTATTGCGACCACCTCCTTGTGAAAGCAATGGGGCAAACCCACATTAAGACCAACTAGAATGAAGCTTCAAATGGCAGACGGTCATTTTGAAAGACCTCTAGGATTGCTAGAAGGGATAAATCTAACCACTTGTGGTGTAGAGTTTGAGCACACATTTGGTATATGTGACTTTGAGAAAAATAATGTTTATGAGATGATCCTAGGAAGACCCTTCCTACAATAATTGCAAATAGTACAAGATTGGGGAACCAATTCCTTGTACTTACAGCACCTAGGGGTCACCACCAAGGTCAATTTGAAGGATTACACCTTCAGAGATGTACCACCCTACAGTGGAATCCTATCCACAAAGCAAAAGAAGATTCAATCTCTGTGCATTCTGGAAGTTCTCCTGACCCATCCTGGTTGCATGAAGATACTCATTTGTGGATGTGCAAGGTCGCAAAGGAAGAGGAAAAACTCTTGAAGGAAAGAGAAGAAGGAACTTCTCCAGGAGATAGACCAGTTAGAGACCCATGGACATCGCTGTCAATGAAGAACAATGGACACCTCATTGTGATGAGAAGGGCTATGATATTTCAGTGTTCATGTGTCAGCCCTTGCTAGAAGGATGTGACCCTAGTGATGTCATAGAAGAAGAAGAGAATGACAATGATATAGAGTCCATTGTGATGGATAGTTTCTTTAACTCAGAGCAGCACTATCTAGAAGATATAGGAGTGTTCACCCAGAAAGAAGAAGAACCTCTCACAAGTATTAAAACGGTAAATTCAAAGGATGGAAGTGAGATCAATCAAGAAAAAGAAAAGAAAAGCAGTGAAACAAGAAGAGGAGGAATCATTGTTTGAAGTACCAAAAAACTTCATGAAATATGAAGTTGACGACCGCAAAATTTTGGTACGAATGCCTAAGAGAGAGGCCATCATAGGAGAATCATATGATAATAAAGAAAAGACCAAGAAGATTGTAGTGACCATCAAAGAGAACGAAGAGAGATGCACATATATAGGAGCACGAGAAGAAATGGTGCTCGTAGCTCTATTAAGGGAATATAGGGATGTGTTTGCGTGGCACTATAGAGACTTGAAAGGGGTGGATCCAAGAATTTGCTCTCATACTATCCCCATGACTGCTGATGCCAAGCCCACCAAACAGAAGCCCCACACATATAATGATACATATGCAGCCAAAATAAAAGAAGAAATTGATAGGCTGATTGAAGCTGGATTCATCTATGAGATTGAGCATACTGAATGGGTGTCCCCCATTGTAGTGGTGCCCAAGAAGAACGGGAAGTTGCGCGTGTGTATTAACCTTAAAAAAGTTAATGTTGCTACGATCAGAGATAGTTATCCACTTCCAATCACAGAACACCTATTGGAGCGTGTTGCAGGCAAGGAAGTTTATAGCTTCCTTGATGGATTTTTAGGTTACAATCAAGTGGCCATTGCCCCAGAAGATCAACACAAAACAGCTTTTGCCACAGACTGGGGAATCTTTGCATTTCGTGTGATGCCATTTGGGCTCACCAATGCACCTGCAACATTCCAAAGGCTCATGTGTCATGTCTTCAAAGAGCTCCTGCGAAAAAGCTTAGAAGTGTATGTGGATGATTTATGTGCTCATTCCCAAGAAAGAAGATTTCACATCCTTGAGCTCAGACAGATCTTCAACAAGTGTAGAGAATATCGAGTGTGTTTGAACCAAGAAAAGTGTGTGTTCATGGTGCGTCAAGGTAAAATCTTAGATCATATTGTTTCTAAGAATGGAATCTCAACAGATGAAGATAAGGTATGAGCCATAGCGGAGCTGCCAAGGCCAAGGAATGTTAAGGAGGTACAAGCCTTTATGGGCCATTGTGGATATTATCGTAGGTTTATCCACATGTACGCGATCATAGCTAGACCCCTTTATGCCTTGTTGTCTAAATTTGAGTGGAACGATGAATGCGAGAATTCTTTCAATGAACTGAAGAAACATTTGTGCACAGCACCAATACTGACCACTCCTGATTGAAATAAACCATTCCATGTCCATGTGGATGCATCCAATCACGCCATAGGATGTGTGCTAGCACAACCCATAGGTGAAGGAAACCTAGATTTGCCCATAGCATATGCTAGTAGACAGCTCACCGCAGCTGATTGAAACTATACCACAATTGAGCAAGAGGGCTTAGGCATGGTATATGCTGTGAAGAAGTTTAGACACTACCTATTGGACAATAAGTTCAAGTTTTTTTACTGATCATCAAGCTTTATTATATTTGGTCAATAAACCTTGCAATACAGGACGCTTAGTAAGATGGTTTCTCTTACTGATGGAATATGACTTTGAAGTGGTTGTTCGGAAAGGTAGGACCCACCTTAGGGCGGATCACCTCTCTCGGATCACTTCAGGAGAGTCACCGCAAGGAGTTCCTGATGAGCTACCTGATGCTTATCTATTTAATTTAGAAGTTGTTCCTAAATGGGCAAATAAGTTGGTACCAGTCCTCCTACCAATAGAGTTAGTGAGCGATAGAGGTACACACTTCCTGAATGAGGTCATTGAAAATCTTCTCCAAGAATTCTTGGTGATACATAAGAAGTCTTCGCCTTATCACCCACAAGCTAACGGACAAGCCGAGAGCACCAATAAGATCCTCTGTAACGTATTGACAAAACTGGTAAATAATAAACGCTCTGATTGGGACAAACAACTTCATCATGCTGTTTGGGCTTATCGAGTTGCCTACAAAACGGTACTTAACGCCACCCCATTTCAGATGGTCTTCGGACGGAATGTTGTTCTACCATTGGACTTCCTCATCCCAGCCTTAAAGATAGCACAAGAGCATGAGTGGAATGGACATGAATTGTCCTCTATGATCTTTGATCTAGAACGCTTAGGTGAGACAAGGCTACGCGTGGCGGTAGGCATCTATGCTGCAAAGAAAAGACAAAAGGCTTACTTTGATGCACACATCAAAGATAAAGGATTGAAAGAGGGAGACCTAGTGTTGGTGTACACACTAAAACAACATGCCTGTAAGTTGGAAAAAAGAGGATACGGACCCATGATCATTAATAGAACTTCCACTAGCGGGGCAGTTCAGTTGGCCACTTTAGAAGGAGATATCTTGCCAAACTATATTAGTGGATGTAGAGTCAAGTTATACCAAGAACCTCTTACAGAGGATATGCTTATGAGACTCAACACTGCTAAGAAGCAAAAAGAAGAGGAGGGTGAGGGAAGAAGCACAGGCAGAGGCCAAAGAGTGTATTAGGCGAAATAAGTTAAGGCGACTATGCTTAGATGTCAACTCAAAAGCCCCAAAATATCACATGGATATGTGCCAAAAATCGGGCATAACTACTTCTCAAGTCATTGACCGACGTCCCTTTGTGACCATAGAGATAGGACAAGGAAAGGGTGCCAGGACTGTGAAAGCATTGATTGACTCAGGTGCAGCAAGTAGTGCAGTTAGACTATCCTACTGCCAAGACTTGCAGTTGCACATCAATCCCATAGAAGCTTATCTTATAGGATTGGGAGGTGTGGAAACCCCTTGTTTGGGTGAGGTGGAACTTCCCATCTACCTTCAAGATGTTCCAATGAAAGTCAAAGTGCTAGTGTGTCAAGATGAGAATCTTACAGAACCACTTGTCTTGGGTCAAGATTGGATCTATGACCATGCAATTAACTTAAACCTAAGAAGTCAAATTCTTCAATTTTGGGTACATGAACAATGCATTACATTAGAATTAGAGAACGGTATGCTCACAGATCATGGCACCACACACTCTCTTAGTTCCTCTAAGACTAATCTTCAAGAGCAAGATGTTGTATGTGTCAAAAGCTCTATGATCCAGAAGGACTCAATCATGGAAGGACAGTCGCAAAGGCAAGCAAACCCTCCTTCTTTTTTGAAGAGTAAAGCATCCATAGTAATTCAACCTTAGAAGCAAGCACAACAATTGAAGACAACTGCTATAGCAAATAGAAAGACACCCTTCAACAAGAAATCAATTCCGAGCATGCAGCAGGACTGGGTATGCAAAGGAGAGCAACCACCAGCCTTGCCCCCACAAATCCCATCCAGGCAAGCCAACCAAGCCAGAAGACGAAGGAAGAAGATTGGACAAGCTCAACCACAAGGTATCCGACAAGTTTGGGTGTCTAAGAAATTAGTTGCAGCTCAACAAGGGCGATTAGAGATGTGGGTACCTAAGAAGCTCTTACATCCACAACAACCTATGTTCTCCCACATGCAAAAGGTCTCAACAAAGAAGCCACAAAGAGAAAAGGGTAAGAACTGCATACAAAGATCGAAAGAAGATCAAAACACCTCTTCAACAATAGTAGGAAGACGTGTAAAAAGGGTATGGGTTTGGAAGCCAAAAGGACAAGTAGCCTCCACCAAACCAAAGCGCCAACCACACTGGATACCATAGTTCAGAAAGCATCCAAAGAGGAAGACGCCTGAAGTGATCTCTGTGCCAAACGTTGTTCTAAAATGGACTCCAATAAGGAGGATTACATCAGTACGAGACCCAATGGATACCTCCACCAAAGCCGGCATCAACATCCGCACATAACATCGAAAGCCTCGAAGAGCGACAACCATGTGCCCTTGCACAACCTTGTCTTTTGCACCATTCAGGTCATGCATTTCCAAAGTATGCATTAATATACGGCCACATTACATGGCCGTGCATAGACACAATTGAGAGTCCCATGCACGAGAGCACATTGATACATGTAAACCATTTTTTGATACTAAACTTTGTCTTCTTGTTTTGTGACATTCTTCCAAAAAAAAAAGATGAGAGAGAGAGAGAGTTTGTTCCCAGGTTTGGCTCATGGAACGTTGTCGGAAGGTTTTCCTCACTCAAATTATCATATAGAAAAATAAAAATATTTTGCTTTAGAGTCGGTTAAATGATATCTCCCTCACATAATTTTTAATGTACTGATTTAAAATGACTAATGTTATCTCTTGGGTACCTGTAGGAAAAAGAAGAAATTATATGCATAATGAAAGGATAAATGATTCTTACTCTTACTCTTTATTTTATATTTATTATATGTTTTTCAAATTATGTATATGTGCATTCATAAATGTTCATTTGTATGAACTTATGTTTATAAGGTTGTGTATCTATGTTTATGTGAATATACTAATTTATGTATGTGTTCATGTACCTATGAATATGTATATGAATGTAGGGTTTATGCTTTAAGTATGTGTTTGCATATGCATACTTATTATATTAAAATGTGTACACCTATGTTTAAGCATTTATGAATTATTTCCTACCTACGCATGGGTATGAATGTGGAGTTCCAATGCATTTTCATTATATGTGTATGTGTATTTAACCTAAGTATATACCCATGTAAGTTTAAGTGTTAAGGCATGTGAAAGTGATTGGTTGTATCTATGTAAGCATGTGACTAGGTTTAGGATATGTTAGTTTTTTAGAAACAATAAATAGAAATTAATGTATTTAAAACCATAATGTTTTAAGATGACCAAAAACCTTATGAATAGATGTTTTTGTTCCTTTTAACCATAAAAAAAGGGTATTAATAAATATTTATTAATAAATGGATTTATTTAATATATATTGAAGTTATCATATGTACATTGTTGTTTATTACTTTCAATATTTATTAGATCATAAAAAAGGTAACTAATGAATAATATCTCAAATCATTTAACCATTAGATCATAAATCATTTAGCTAATAAATATTATATATATATATATATAATAAATAAATAAATATATATATTTATATACACGTAAGTTGTGCGCCAAAATTATATATGTAACATCTGACTAATAGTATGCATTAAATTAGATTGAAAAGTGGCCAAGTGTTATGAGTGCATGAATATCTGCAAGACTATGTGAGAGTTAAGATGAACTAAGATGAAGCGTACGAAAAAAAAGAATGTTTATCTATAAATATTGTAAGATAATGAGAAGAATTTCCTCATGTCACTTCTACAGATCATTGAAGAATTTGCAAAGGAGAATACGAGTTTTCAAGTTTACAAATTTGCGACATTTGAAGATTGTTCATTTAGGACTATTAAGTTGTATAGGATTGTTCATAAGGAATTGTATTAGCACTTATGATAAGCTTTTGTATAGGCTTAAATCCTAAAGATTTCTAGCACTTCCACTTTTCGATATAATTAAGATTTTATTTTGAACTTTCATATGTCTATACATTTAGTAATGATAAGAAAAATTGTTATGATAAATGAGAAATTATAAAGTTCTTTTAATCTTAGTTTTCATATTGTACTCCAATAGATTAGAAACCTATAGCCTTTATCACTCCTAAACTGAAAAATCAACCTACGACCCTAAGCATACTTAGAAGCACCTGCGTGCAGTCACACGGTTAGGTTAGCGTGATTCTTTTAGATGAACGTCAACCTCCCTTCACACCCCTCTACGACAACCTTGGTGAACCCGACGTGAAGCGTGACGATAGTGTGTCTAGGACTTACGTTGCATTTTCAGTTTTAATTTAAATTTCTAATTTTATCTTCTTCTTGTTCTTGCAGGAAAAGTGAAGATAGAAGTTGTGACAAAACGAGAAGAGTTTGCTGTTTCTTTTTTTCCTTGGTGTTGAGGGTTGGTCATAAGACCTGAGCACCTCCACGGGAAGAAGGATTTCCAATTGGTGGAGCTTCCTCGCTTCAAACCCCCCCTTCAACATTCAAGAGAATCAAGATATATTCATAGTCATTTTAGTTTTGTGTTTAGGATTGTTTAATCATTCACTTTAGAGCCTCTTCAGCAAGCAATCATCAAGTAAGGTGTTTATTTTAAGTTCTTTGTTTTTAGTTTACACACATCACTTAAAAAGAAAGTTGTTTTCATCTTCACTTAGGATTTAAGCACTTTCATATTTGCATTAAAAAAGAATTTAAAACCTTTCTTTTTTATTTAGGAAGGATAATTTTTACTTAAAGCATTTAAAATTTTTGCATTGTAGATTTTAGGAGAAGTTATTTTTTTTGCATCATTATTAAAAAGAAAAACATTTTAAGTTTTGAAAAAAGAAAGATTGATTGTTTTATTTTCATTGCATAAAAGAAAGCTTATAGCATAAAAATAGTTTAAATTTAGGTTTCTTTTGACTTATAGTTAATGTTTTTATTTCTTCAAAAAAATTAAAAATAAAATAAAAGATTTAAATCAAGAAAAAACTATTTTATAAATATTACCTTATTCATAAAAAACACTTTAAAATTGAAAAAGTTTAAAAAAAAAATTAAAAACTCTAAAAAAAAGTTCTAAAAAATTAAGTATAAGAGATAAGTCAAAATTTAGGTTTTTGAAATCAAAAAATATTTTAGGAAAAGAAGATTAGAGTTAGTAAAGCCTAGGACTAGGGTAAAGCCATCCCTGGCTTTATCAACTAGTGATAGATTTAGGCAATTTAGAGAGCAATTAGATCCGGCTATTAGGGAACTTCTTCTCCATTCGAAGCGTTATCAAGAACGCAAAATAGAGGAGATGTTCAAGAATATGATGATAGAAAAGCAAGGGACACGTACAGTCCAAGCTATTCTAAAAGAGAAAGGAAAATTTACTGGATTGAACATTACGGAATACCTGGATGCATTTGAGGAGCAAGTGCAAATCCAGGGATTGCCTGAAGATGTTTTAGTTAAATACTTTAGTCATGTGGTTTCTAGCTCAGATCTAGAATCTATACAAGAGCATGCTGAAAAAACATGGGAGGAATTTAGAAAGGAACTTCATAAAATGTTCTACCTCGAGGATTTTAGCCAGCACAGCCGGGAAGGTTTTCTGCGTTGGTTAAATATTGTTAAGAGTAATGAGTCTTTAACTCATCTTCACGGTGAGTTTATGAGACGTCTGGCTCAACTTCCTGAAGATGATAGAAATGCTATAAACCCAGATGTAATTATATATTTTCTTAAGATACTTAATCCTGAAGATAGGGCTGAAATTGAAAGGCGAATAGAGGAGCCAGGAAAAAGGTATGGGTTAACTGATGACTGGGAGAAGGTCAAAAAAGAGATAGAGGATGTTGCTCAAATGAAGCAAAGGCAAACGATTTTGTATGCTAAACCTAGTGCTTCTCAGCCTAGAGAGATTCCTACTACAAGGCAAGTTGATATGCCAATGCCTACTACTACGGCTACGGCTAATAATGTAGTTGCTACTAAAGCTCCCATAGAATTTCAGCTAGATATTCTATGTAAACAGATGGAGAATGTCATGAATATGCAAGCATCTCTTTCAAAAGAGGTTGCTAATTTAAATAAACAAGTTTACTCCATGAGCTTTAATGATCCAGGGGCTAGCAGTAGTGGTGCAGGGCAAGCACCGCCTATTCAACCAGTTATGCCTCAGTATGTTCCACCTCAACCAGTCTTTCAGCCAGCACCACAGCAAGCTCCTCAGTTTGCTTCTCAGCAAGCTCTTCAGTTTGCTGTACAGCCACCCTTTCAAAGAAATAATGAGAAAAGAGGGACTGGCGGGAAACGCTGTGTTTGGTGCGATAGTCAGGAGCACACATAATTTGTTTGTGAAGAATTAAAAAGTGCTAAGGCGAATCAATTAGTTGTGGAAATAGATAGAAGATTATGTGACTTTAGGTCATGTCTTCCTTTGTCCGTCAATTGGGGCAAAGGAGGAATGAAAAAGCTTTATGAAAATTTAACAATCTCAGATGCAACTGCCAGTACTTCGGCTGCAAGACTAGAGCCGGTCGAGGATAGGCCTTCTTCAATGCCTAGCCAAAATCCATATTCAATAGAGGCACTGGTACGAGCTAGAGATGAGATAATGTACAAGACCGCATGGAAATCTCCTGTAGATCAATCCTCTGTCTTTTCTCACATTGCTAATGTTGAGGAAAAACGAAGACAAGAAGATCAACAGGATGATGTAGAAGAAGGTGAAAGGAGGGTAACTAGGAGACAAACGAGAGAAGATGAAAAGAAATCTGATAAAAAAGTTCAGTTTGTTGAATCAAATTTATCTCAAGAAGAGAAGAGAAAAATGATAAAGGAAGGCAAAAAGCCGACCGATGAAAATGTTCAACCCCAAGAAGAACAGAAGAAAGTGGAAAAAGAAACCTCTAAACCTGAAAATAAAGAGGATCAAAAGCAAAATGAAGAGAAAGGGAAGAAGAAGGGTAGAAGAGCTCCACGTGCTATTATGATTTCTGAGCTCGAAAAGAAAAATGATGCTAGGGAGATTTTAAATGACATTCTTCTTAAAAGTCAAGTAACGATGTCACTTGAGCAAGTGTTTTCCATAGCAAAACCGGAGTTCAAGGACAGTTTTATTCGACTTATTAGAAGAAGATGCTTTCCTTTGCGACAAGACAAAGACATGCAAGACGTGGCAGAGGAAACCCTAGCTATGAATGATGCAGTTACATTGAGTGAAAGTGACTATGAGGATGATGAAGAATTTACAACGGGTAGTGTAAATAGAAATTTTCTAGGACCCATACAACCTGATGATGAAATGCTAAAGAGAGAGTAAATTTAATTCTACCTTCTGGGCATGAGGCACACCAGAAGTGAAGATTAGAATTGGAGATGAGAAGGATTCTTGTTTAGCTTTGGCTCTCATTGACTCAGGGTCAGAGATAAACGTTATCTCAAAGAAGTTCTTTGACAAGTTTAAATGGCCAATCGACAAAGAGCATGGCTGGCGGATGATAACAGCTGACAATGGCTCTGGTATATTATTAGGTGCATGTGCGAATGTACCTATAATGATAGGTGGTGTTCGAGAAGAGTTTCACTTCTTCGTTCAAGATAATTGTTCGTATGAAGTGATTCTCGGACAGCCATTTATAGCTGAAATGAGAATGGAAACAAAAGCAATGAACGACGGATCAGCGTATGCAAGAATTCGATCCAAATCAGGGATGGATTCTTTACAAGTTATGACGGTTTGCCCAAACCACACTAGAAATAGAAAGAGCTTGAGAAGAAATCCCATTGACTCGATCAGTCATGTTTGTGATGATCCAATGGTTGTAAGAGAATATGGAGCGTATTATGATCAAAATTTCTGTTAGACTCCACTATTGAGCGAGACAATAGTGGACGTTGTTTTGATGTCTCGCCTATCAATGAACATAAATTTGAAGACTACTTAATTTGTACTCCTACAACTAGTTTGCATTATATTACTAAAGAAAATCTTACAAAAACATTTAGAAAACAAACTGAAAAATATTTCAGGGAAACTGACTTAATTTCAAGTGACGAGAAAATTGAGTGTATAATTGAATTATCAAAAAGTTCCACTCTATTAGAAGAGCTAGAAAGTGTTTCTCATGAAAATTTAGAATCAAATATGATAATTCTTAACTCTATTCAAGAGATTATTAGTGAATTTATCCTAGAACATGAAGTTAGCATAGAAACTAAATACAAAACTGTAGAAAAGAAAATAAAGCCTGTAGCTCAACCCTTACCCAAAGATAGTCATGACATACTTCGTCGAGTATCAAATGATCCTATTCTTAGAGATCGATCTAAGATAGGTCACATATCTACTGAGGAGAGTAAGAAAAATATTAAATTTGGTGATGAATTTCTTTCTCAAATTGAAAAAGAGCAGTCTACCAAGATGATTGTTCGTCATGGTAAAGCTTTTTCTTTATTCCCTCATGAGATAGGATGTGGAGACCCCAAGTTAGTAGCTCCAATGATTATTTTCACAGTACCACATATTCCTTGGAATCCTCGTCCGATTCCAGTTCCAAAGGCTCATTTACCTGAGCTAATGAGACTGTTAAAGGAGAAGATTGCCATGAGAATCTTGGAACCATCCTTAGCACCATACTCTAATAGGTGGTTCACGGTACCGAAAAAGAGTGGGAAGCTACGCTTTATTCAGGACCTGCAGCCTGTGAATAAAGTCACTATTACAAATGTAGGAACGGGTCCCATTGTAGATGAGTTTGCCGAGGCATATGCTGGTCACTCCATCTATTCAATGGGACACCTGTATTCAGGGTATGATCAGTTTCAATTAGCAATTGAGAGTCGAGATGTGACCACGATGAAGACTCCTTTGGGTTTAGTATGTATGTGTACTTTACCACAAGGAGCAACGAATTCTGTGGCACACATGATGAATACTATGAATCTGGTCCTACATAACTTTGTCCCAAAAGTGACAATGCCTATTATTGATGACATTCCAATAAAAAGGTGTGTGGAAAAAGAAAAGGATGAAAGTTTAGATTTGTCTGGTTGTAGAAAGTTTGTTTCCAACCATATTTCAGATTGTGAAAAGATATTTGAAATATTTGAAGAGGTTGGACTAACTTTCTCCCTAGAGAAATCAACTTTTGGTGTTAATGAAGTGCTAATAGTTGGGCATTTATGTGGCCATTATGGTCGTAGACCCTATCCAGCAAAAGTTGATGCCATTAGTAGGATTTCTGAGAGATGTCGCAATGTAAGTGAAGTAAGGAGATTCCTAGGTGCATGTGTTTTCTATGTCATCTGGATTCCTCACTTTGCTCATGTAGCAAATCCGCTTTATGATTTATTAAGAAAAAGAAAGAAATTATTTTGGACTGATGAGCATTCCAAAAGTATGAGACGTCTAAAGCAATTGCTTATCAATGCTCTTGTTTTGAAACGTATTGACTATACAGAAAATAAGCTTGTAATCCTAACCGTTGACACTAGTCCTATTGGTATAGGCTGGGTCATTGGGCAGGATGATGAAAAGGAACAAAGGTACGCAGTTCGCTTTGGAGCGAAGATTCTTCATGATACTCAAACGAATTACCTACAAATTAAGAGAGAATTATGGGGATTAGTTACAGCTTTAAAAACAGATAAAGAGTACTTTATAGGAGCTAATGTAATAGTAGAGACCAATTTTCTTCCATTAATAGGTTTAATAGCTAATTGTTCGTCTTCGGATATAGCCATGCTTCGATGGATAGCCTATATTAAATTCATTAATCCTGCTTTTGTTCATATAGCCAGAAAACATAACACCGTTGCTGATATGCTTTCAAGAGCAAAGTTTGATAATGATAGTGAAGCATTAAATAATCATATTAATTTAATAAATTATGAAACATCTACCTATGCATATGAGAGATTTAGAGAATGCGATTATGAAGGAGAGTGGCGAGATGTAGGAAACTATCTGAGTTCATTTCAGCCTTCCCCAAGCTGGTCTTCAAATCGATTCTGGAACATCAGGAAGAAATCTTTCAACTTCTTCTTGAAAGATGGATATCTTTGGAGACATGCTAGAGGAAAGGTTTGAAACCCTCAAAGAGTACTAGGTTTGAAGGTTTTTCAAGTGCAACTTATGCAAGTGATGCACGAAAGCCTTTGGGCTGGTCATAAAGGTTTTGTAGCTACATATGAAAAGATTAGGGAAAGCTATTGGTGGCCGAGGATGTATGTAACTGTTAAAGAATTTGTGAGCACTTGTAGTACGTGCTAGTTACATTCCTTTGTCAAGTATAGAGATCCCCTTCACCTGACCTATCCACCTTGTATTCATTATAAGTGGGTAGTTGACCTTATGACCATGCCTAAAAGCAATAATGGCATGAGATATATTGTTCTTGCACGAGAGGATTTGACAAATCATGTCGAGGGTAGAGTGCTTCGCTCGAATACTACTTATAATGTATGCGTATTCCTTTTGGAAGAAGTATTATCCAAATTTGGATATATAGAAAAAGTAGTAGCGGATAGAGGTGAGTTAGATGCGAAAGAGGCAAGAGAATTCTCCGCACAGCATGGGATTCGATTGTCTCTTACGACTGCCTATAACCCAGAAGCAAACGGTAAAATAGAACGAGGTCATCCTTCCATAGTGAAGGCCATTTCGAAAGCTTTCCATGGAGATATTGGTCAATGGCCAAAATATCTCCCATTTGCTCTTTGGGCTGATAGAATGACGTACACGAGAACAACTGGTTTTATGCCGGTTGAACTCATGTACTGTCAGAAACCATTATTTCCCATTCATACTCAGGTAGTTAATTGGATGAATTTAGTTTGGAAAGATAATATTTCAAGAGAAGACTTATTAGGACTTCGAATTAAGCAATTACAACAAGGAAATGAAAATCTTAAAGAAGCAATAAAAAAATTAAAAACATCTAGATTGAAAAATAAATTATATTTTGATAAGAAACATAGACTGAGACCGCAACCAATAGAGAGTGGTGACTGGGTGCTTGTATATGATAGTATATTTGATACTCAATACGATGCACGTCGAAAACTAACTAAACGTTAGTTCGGACCTTAATCGAATTTCCATTTGTAGACAGGCGCTCTTCCATTTCCAATTTTGGCATTTAGACATAGTCATCTTGTGAAGGCCATAACTTGAGTTCTAGAGATCCGTTTCTTGCAAATAATAGCTTCTTGGAAAGCTGTACTATTCTACATTCTTGCACCAAAAGATCTTGAAGAAATAATGTTTGTGCTAAGAGAAATAAACAAAAGAGTGAAGGTATGTCATTACAGTGATTAGGAATTTCTAAAGAAGTAAAGTTCTTGGTGTTGGCTATCATTTCTCAAAGCTCGGAGTGGCAATGAGTTAATGGTGACCATAGAGGTTGTCTAGTGTCACATTAATTCATTTCTTGTGATGTTTCACACATCAACAAGTGGTATCAAAGTAGAAAGTACATAGAGAGCAGAAGGTGGCAAAGGTACGAGAAGTGTTTTGAAACATTTTTCATTAAAGGTTGAAAGTTGAAGTATTCAAAGATAAAAGGCATCAAAAGGTTACTTCAAAAGTATATTCATACACAAAGCACTCCAAAAGGTATTATTCTTTAGCCTTGAAGTTCACAGATTGAAGCAGAAGGAAAGGAGTATGGAAGATCATATCTCCATTGACAAATTAGACAGAGATAATTACCCCGCATGGGTAATGAGAATGGAAGCCTTACTTATGAGTAAGGATCTCATGGTATATGTAACAAGTGAAGAAGAGATGCCAGTATTTGAAGATGAAAGCCGACCAAAGAAAGAAGAACTTGATGCTTTAAAGCATTGGCAGAAGAAGGATGCAATTGCAAAAGCTCACATCTACAATACAATCTCAAATCATTTGCTACCACACATTAGAGGATTGGAATCATCTGAAGATATATGGAATGCATTGGAGTATCATTTCCAAAGCACTACTAAAGCAAGGAAAGCAAGTCTATGGTCAGAGTTTACAACATTCAAGAAGAAGCCAAGTCAAAGTATTAGTGATTATGTCACTAAGATGAAGGATCTAGCAGATAGTCTAGGATCCATAGATGAAGATGTTGAAGATCACAGATTGATTGCTCAATTGCTTGCAGGTTTGAGAGGAGATGAAAGGTGGAAACCTTTTGTGTTCTCTACAGAACTTTCTTTGAATCATTTTGTTCTAGACTTGAATCAATTGATTGGTTTGATGCTAACCTTTGAGCAAGACTTGAAGGGAGATGGAGACAAAGGACAAAGTTCTGCAATGTACATGAAGAACAAGAAGAAAGGAGATAAAGGTAAAGCAAAGGATGAAGAGGAATTGAGCTCTCAAGTTTATTATGCTAGAGGTAGAAGCATTGGCAGAGGAAGAACAAGAGGTTTTGGAAGAGGAAGAGGTAATCAGAATAACAATAAGAAGGCTTGTTGGATATGTGGATTGAGTAATCATTTGGCTCATGATTGTTGGCATAACCAACAAGGATCAAACCAGAATCAAAACAACAATAGCAGAGGCCGAGGTGGAAGATATCAAAGTTACTCTTAGAGAGATAGACAAAGTCAAAGAGGAGGCTATGCTAGAGGTGGAGGAAGAAGTTGGGGGCAAAATCAATCCTACAACACCACGTACTACAATTATGCAAATGACACACATAACGAAAGTCACACATCATTGATGATGAACTCAATCACCACATCAAATAAAGAAGATCTAAAGGTATTTTACATTGACTCTAGATGTTCTAATCATTTGTCAAGAAACATAGAATTGATGTCAAAATTGGAAAAAGGCATTTCTAGTCATACAGTTGAAACAAGTGATAATACAAGACATAGTGTACATTCAATTGGAAAAGTGAAATGCAAGAGTGGAGCAGATTTGCTAACCAATGTTTTTGTATGTTCCTACAATACTGGTGAGCCCATAAAGTCATGCTGGCCAAAGTCAACCATAGTCAAAGTCAAAAGGTTGTTAAAGGTATAATCGCTTATTGTAACTTCAATCGTTTACTATTAACTTAACTGTTAACTGCCTGCCGTAGACGTTAATTACTAGTTCAAAACAACAATCCTTCGGAGACTCCAGAGTCTGGTTCCACACCTGCGTACCAGATATTTCCGAGTCTCTCTTTCTCTGTACTCAATCTTACCGCAAAATAAACTGACTCTAGCCATGTGGGTCCTTGGGTGTGGTAGGGGTCTGTTAAACAGAGGCCCTGTACTATTTTCCCAACTCCTCACTCAACCGTAGTTATGGTTTTCACGTCTTAGCTCAGTTTTGCTCCTGAACAACTTCAACTAGACCAACGTACTGGAACTCAGAGCTCCCAGACTGTTCCTGCCATAGTAGTTGAACAGTAGTCCGAGATGACAGTCCAATACTTTTAGCAACTTAACAAGATCATAACACACAATTCTTCTTGTCCGTTCAAAGACTTACCGTGTATCTACCTTCAACCCGTAATATCTACTGACAGCAAGACGTGTCGCAACATTATTACCATTCTACGCGTACTTAGACATTACCAGCATTACCTTTGAACACAGACTATAATACCGACTCAGTCACTTACAGAGAATCATAGCAACTCATGTCTATTCTTCACGCTTACCTATTCCACCGAAGAAATAGCAGATAGACAACACACTAACACCTTACGCATAATCGAAGACATCTTAACTCGTTATCGAACAGAATCTCAAAATCGCAGTACCGACTCGTAACACCGCAGTGTATCACGCATACGCAGTCAAACGTTTACACAGATAAGGCACGCAGAACAGGACAGAGCCAAGTTACTCTACTCGTTAACACCTACCTACACACAGTAGAAGAGTTAATCCCAAATCAGGGCTCTCACAATACACTCGCAACTCCCAAAAACGGGGGCTCCTTCTCTCGTCCCTGTGCCGTTCTTTTCATTGCTTTAAATAGAATTTTATTACAAGGCTTGCGCGAATCTTTTTTTACCGCGTACTTCCAGAAGGGTTCTTTCTACATTAAAAACCTCTGTCTAAGTACAATTGTCCTTATTCGGCGCCCGTCTAACACTGGCACGCACGGTGGACTCGAACCCGCAAGTTCCTATGGTTCGGATACTAAACCTTCTAAGTACATACTTCGGGCGAGCCTAAATGTTCGGGTAATTTTCTTTTTGAGGGTTTCTAACATTTGCACTAAGGTGGTAGGTTCTAATAATTGGGCGTCGGTTCTAACTTCACTGAGGGCTATGGCTTGATTTAACAAAATTTCGGCTTGGGTTTGAAGAAAAGCCTCCTGGAGATAAAATTCGTTGGCTAATGCCGCATCTCGGGCTGTCGTTATTTCAGTCAGTTTGTTCTGCATCTCTCTGATGCACTCCTTCTGGTTGCGTATTTGGTTGTCTTGGCGTTCAAATTGTTGTGTTTGGAAATTGAGAGTTTTCTTATACGCATCGCGTTCTCTGCGGGCGTTGGCGATATCTTTTTGGTATTGGCCTTCCTTTAGTAATTGTTGTTTGAGAATACGGTTGACCGCGTCGGCACATTCTTCGGCTCGCCGTAATTGCTCTTGAACTTGGTCGGCTTCTTTCTGTTGGTCCTGCATCTTCTGGGTGGTTTCTTGTAATTGAATCTTCGTGTCTGCGATCAATTCTTCGAGAGATACGTTGATATCTTCTTGTTCTTGAAGGGCGGCCTTCAGTGTTCGAATTTCCTCATGTGCGTCGTGTATGAGTTGGTCTTTGGCAGCTAGCTGGTCCAGGGCTGCATCTCGTTGTTGTACTAGCGTCTGCTCTGTCGAAAATCGTGCTTGGAGTTCTGCTAGCTGTGTCCGGAGTTGATGATTCTCGGTCTTTACGGCATCAACTTCTTCCTGGAGGGGGGCGATGTCGGCTTCCAGGGTGTCTACCTTGTGCTGGTATTCGAGTTTCAGGTGGTCCGTGGCTGCCGTAAACTGGGCGGGTAACTTGTGTGATAACTGGATGAGGAACTGCCCCATGGCAGCAAGTTCCGAGAATGCGTTATGTGGCGGTGGGGGTGGAGGATGACGAGGTTGAGAGGATGTGTCGGTGAGTAGTTGCTGGGAGTTTGGCGGAGAGTAGTTAGGGGAGGAAGAGGAGGATGCTGCGGGTTCAGTGGTGGGTGGGAGGGGTGGTTCCGGTGGGGGGAGGGGTTTGGCAGGAGGTGGTGTAGGGAGAACGGTATCTGAGGGGTTTACCTTGGCGAGTGTTTGTTGTATGGTTTCTGTCTGGTTGATGGCGTCGATGAGTTGATCCAGTGCTTTGGTGGCCGATTCCTATTCATCCTGGTGCTGCTCAGATTCTTTTTCTGTGGACACTATTTCTGTCTCTGCTTGATCCTGCTGGTCTGGTTGCTCCGTCGATGTTTCGTTGTGTGTGGCGGTGTCGTGGTATGTTTCCTCTTGGTCGTCTGGCTTGGTCTCCTGATCTTTTCCGGCGGATCCTTGGACTTCACTTTCCGAGGAGCTGATCCGAATTCGCTTGGTACGGAAGAGCTGATTAATCTCTTCGTCTTCTTCTTCAGTGTCCTCGATTGGTTGTGCGGATTCTTCGTGTCGAAGTGCGGGGCTTGCGGGTGGGGGTTGTGCGGCGAGAATGGTTGGGAAGAGGAATGTTGGCACACAAAGCAACAGAGGAATCATGCACAATACGGCAACAAGTCCAGATCATTTTTCCCCATGGGTTATGTACAACTCAAGTGATTTTAATCACTACACAAACATTGTAAATCCCGTTTTTGGTAGAATAGACTCCATTTTGTGCAAGCCGAGGAGTCCTCGAGCTTGAGGAGTATTAGAAGTACCATCGTACCAAATTTCATAATTTTTAGACTTCGTTTGAGCCCTCAAATAAGCCCTGGAACCTAATTTTTAACTAGGCCGGACACTAGGTCTGGACAGGGCCAAAAGCTAGTCAAAAACTATAAAAAGAGCTAGAGAGCTCATTTTTGAGGTTGGATTGTAATTGAAACGAACTTGTAAGAGCTTGTGAAAGTAATCTAAGCACTCCATTGATTCTCTCTCTTTGTCTTGCCGTGTGTACGCGTGTGTGTGTATGTGTGTGCATGCTTGTGTGCTTCTCTCTCACGCACTTGTGTCGCCACTTGCTCGAGGTCTTCATACCATCCTCACGTCTTCCCGGATTGACATTAAAGGAGGTGCTACTCATCACTGAGCTACACCAAATTTTGGCGCCGTTGCCGGGGATCGAGCTTTGAGGACGAGCGTGTGATGGTAAGACGTAGAGTTGACGCGTTGGAGTTGTAGGTATTTTCTTCACTCTCATCGGTTTTCTTTTACTCTCTTCACCATCTTCATCATCATCATCACCATCTCCCACATCCATCTCCATCATCGCGAAAATTTCAGTTTTTGACTATATCCCCACCTCCACCTCATTTCCCTCATTTCACTTGTGTGAGAGAGCGAGAGAGCGAATTTGCATGTGCTGTTTTTGCTTGTTTTCTGAGCTATTTTGCAGGTTTTTGTTGTACCATCATCCCCAGCAGTGTGCGCAGGTACGACAGGCTCTGCACAGGTCCCGGGACGACAGCCTCTGTCTATCGCGACAGACAGAAAATCTTAACATTTTTAGAATGCATGTTTATCACTGTAACCTACACCTTGAGGGCACTCTAGAACACTAGAAGTTCTCCAAAAATTTGCATTTTTTCTGTCTATCGCGACAGACACCGTCTATCGCGACAGACAGAAATCCGCGACAGATACCGTCTATCGCGACAGACACCGTCTATCGCGACAGACAGAAATCCGCGACAGACACTGTCTATCGCGACAGACACCGTCTATCGCGACAGACAGAAATCCGCGACAGATACTGTCTATCGCGACAGACACCGTCTATCGCGACAGACAGAAATCCGCGACAGATACCGTCTATCGCGACAGACACCGTCTATCGCGACAGACAGAAATCCGCGACAGATACCGTCTATCGCGACAGACAGAAATCCGCGACAGATACCGTCTATCGCGACAGACACCGTCTATCGCGACAGACAGAAATCCGCGACAGATATCGTCTATCGCGACAGACACCGTCTATCGCGACAGACAGAAATCCGCGACAGACACCGTCTATCGCGACAGACAGAAATCCACGATAGACACTGTCTATCGCGACAGACACCGTCTATCGCGACAGACAGCCCCCACGATAGATTGTGTCTATCGCGACAGACACCGTCTATCGCGATAGACAGGCATTTTCGGCAAAAATTAAGGAGTGAATTTTTGGAAATTTAGGCTAAATTTTGGGCATATTTGCACTTTCATGTACTCATCTACTTACAAAGGCCTTAGAAAATGCATTAAAACCCCCGAAAGGTTCTGTTTGTCTAGTTAACCCCCTAAACCCTGAACGGTCATAACTTTTTCATACGAAATCCATTTTCTGAGCTCTAGGGCTTGTCGGAAAGCTCGTGACATATACTACACGCCCTCAACTGTTTTTTATAAGAATAACGTGTTGATTTTCAGATAGGATATTTGGAAGTTGACACACTGAGGGGTAGGAACACCAAGGGAGCTCTAGAGTAAATTTCTAACAATGCAAAAGGGGGAACAAGGGTCATTAAAAAAGTGTCTGAAATAAATTGTCTGTCAATTGAAAGGTCTACTTGGAGCTAATCTTGGGATTTATGCAGGCCTATTGAGAAGCAATTGAGAGTATCCAAGCAAGGGTGTGGCACACGCTTGAGAATCAACTTCTCGAGCACTAAAGAGCAAGGTTCGGCAAGAAAGGTCGGAATATTCTCAACTCCTCTTCGTCAATTCCTAGCCTAGGCTAAGAGCGATTAGAAGTAGGAGTAAGTCAGGGCGACGATAGGCCACTATCAAGTTGAAGACTACCTAAAAACTCAAGTTCAAGCTAAAAACTTAATCTCTGTACTGTCGACAACATAAAGGAAAGAACCTAACGTGGAACGATCAACCTGAAAGTACGAAGAACATTCAAGTATTCCTGACGACGTAATAGCAGACAAGACTTTAAACACGAGGAATAACTAAAAAGAATCAAGTGACTGGTACCAATTGATCGGCAACGAGATTGTACTCTGGGCAAAAATTTGGGCTAATCAGTTAGGCATATGAACCTTAGATCAGGACGACACCTAGTAAGAGAGAGACAAAGCCTTAGGTCTTCAGAGGCTAGTGTCAACCACACTGCTAGGTCCTGGGCCCAGCAGTTGAGCCACCACGCGAACTACCCTCGCTCTGAGACCAGTGAGTCAGAGATGTCTCAAGGCATGGACAAACCTACGGGAAGTTCAGGAGTGCCCTACTTGTACAGGGTAGAAGGCCCTTACAAAACACAGTTGGAGTACCTGAGGACCAACCGATTAGGTGCTAGCATCTATGAGGACGGCTTAGGAAGATCTGTGGTCCAGATTAAAAACCCTGATCAATCCATTGGACTAGAACACCCAGCTGTCAAGTTTGAAAATGGTGCATACCTGGACAAAGAAGGAACTATATATGTAGTCACTAGTCATCCTGATAGGACAGATGACTTTGGGAATGTAATCTCAGAAGCGGACTTAGGTGACCTGGAACAAGGGAACATGGGTGCGGAACCTAGAACCCCTCGAGGTAAATCAGTTCTCACTAGGATTATCACGCCTGAGTGGATCCCCCAAGATAACAAGTGCATAGATTTGCTTCTCAATCGAGAAACGGACGAAGCCTTCTGGAGGTATAAACCGGATCACCCAACTGACATAGGAACAATCATGATCTATGAGTTTAAGGATCCAGATAGCCCAGGTAGAGTGACCTACTTAGACCACACGTCAGAGAGGATTTTTGTGGTGACAAAAAATGATAGGCATGCTTACACTTGGAAGGGCGAATTCATTTTCCCCCAACCAAGATCAAATGTAGCCTATGGTCACCCTGGAGCTGGAACATCCTAGGCTCATGGTATGCAAAGAGACAGAAGTAAAGATAGACCAGAGGTAAGTTTTGCCAATCCAGTGGGCAGAGAAAGAACGAGAACGGAGACGAATAGGGTAGAACCTGAGATGCATAGAGCCCACAGGAACCAAAGAAATGTAGATGGATTCCCTCTGCTGAGGCCTAGAGAGCACACAAGAACTTTGAGACCCACCCAGCTAGTTAAGTCCATGAAGAATTACTTTGACGGCACAGGAGATCCCTATGATCATGTGGCAGAGTTCAAGCAAGTCTTGAGAGCTGAACAAGTGGAGGATCTGTTCACGCAGTACAATGCCTTCGGTCTAACCCTTAGGAACACAGCACTTACGTGGTTTCAGCCATTAGATGAACGCCAGTTCAGGAGCATAGATCAACTCCTAGAGGCATTCATTATAGAGTTCTCTAAGAGCGGCATAAGACACAACACCTCCTCACTGATTCACAGCTTCAAGCAAACCCCTCAAGAGACTGTGAGACTTGCAGGAAGAAGATTTAGACAATATCTTGAAAGGTGCCCTATTTCGGAGCTACCCACATCTGCTAAACAAGTAGCCTTATTTCTTGACGGATTGCTGAGCCCAAAATTGAGATCCTATGTGTATCTGAAAGACCCTAGGACTATAGAAGAATGTGTACGTATGTGCATTGACATTGAAGATAACCTAGGAGAAGAGCTAGAGTTGTCCAAAATTTACAAAGATTCAGATAGTGCATCTAGTCAATCTTCCACACAAGCCACATCAATTGAAGAACTTGCCGAAAAAGTAGCTCAGAAACTAGGTGTAACTAGCAAACAAATCCCAAGGTTTGCCCCTGTGAAAAGGTGCTATACATGCGGTGGTGACCATATGGCGAACGTCTGTCCCATTATGGCTCAACCCCAAGTAAACCCTAGTAGCCAGTACTGCACCATAGAATGGAGATACACCAATCACACCGCACAAGACTGCCCATACAACAAGCAGGCAGTTAGGCAACCCTATCCGCAACCCTACCAACAAGGCAGATACCAGAACCAAAATCCACCACCACAATATGCTAGACCCCAACAAACCTACCAACCACAGTATCAGGCCCAACAAAGGCCTCAGCCTGTGCTAGCACAACAACCCCCTGCCCCAGCTAATGTGATTCCGGTAAAGTATACTGCTGCAGAAGAGACCCTGAATAGAGCTATAGTCCCTGTAACATCCTTGATCTCTGAAAATGACCCAAGTGACCATAGCTTTGATTCTACCCATGTGGATAGCCCCCAGGCTTACTACATGCAGTCCCCAGAACATGGAGAGTCCTACTATGGTGAAGAGTCGAACGAACCTAGTTGGGAGTCAGATTACACGAACATCATGTATACAAACCCCAACCCTAGACCTCAACCTAGGCAAGTACGACCACCATTTCCTAGAGGACCGTGCTACAGATGCCAAGGAGATCACCTCATTCGTGATTGTCCCTTGCCTCCACCTACGCAAACCCAGTCGGTGACGATCCAAGGCTTCTGCCAAGATTGCGGAAAAGAGCATCTCTTACGAGATTGCCCAAAGAACCCCAATAGCATGCCAAAAATCACCCCTATCAACGTTGTTGGGTTAGTGGTAGACTCCTCAGGAAGCGTCACTTCCACTGCACCAGTACAGGTAGTCACTAGGGCTCAGGCATTGCAGCAAAACCAAGGGGTAGGCCAGGAAAAGAGCCTAGATGCTAGCGATACTGAGAGCCAAAATAAAAAGAGAACAAGAGCTTGGAAAGATAGCCGCGAACGCATGAAAAGGCAATGGGCAAAGAAGATGAGTGAACTTGAGGAAAGTCTACGAGAAACCAAGGCTAAAATCATAGAGATCACGTCTCAACCGCACTCTCACACATTCCCACCGCTACCATCCCCATCACCCTCCATCCCTTCACCCTCTAAGACAGCCCACGCAACCCACCCACCACCCCAAACAGGATCAGTATTAGCTGATCCCACTCCCGAAGACATAGACATGATGCTTAAGGCATATCAGGCCAGAATCCAAGAAGGGCCAAACGTCACGGATCATGACAAGTGCTATCCTAGAGCTGACCTAGAGATAGAAAGAACCAAACTATGCGCGAAAATGGTCGCATTGGCTCAGACTATGTTTGAAGCCAGTCGCCTTTTCAATTACTCAGGCTCAGCCAAAACGCAATTACACTTGGATGGATTCCTAGAGAAGTTAGAGAGGATAATTGCAAGATCTGACAAGGAAAAAAAAAATCAAGACCAAGAAAAAGCAAGCAAAAACAAGAATCATTCCCAATCAGAAGTGTATGTGGCCAATGCCCCTAAACCGGACAACTTCCCCTCCTTAGAAAGAATAGAGAGGCTAATAGCACAGCCAGAAAAGGAACCTACCCCTCAAAGAAAGGAAAGGGCAAGAGAACGGGTAAGCCAGCCTCTTCAGGAAGCCCGTGGGCCTCCTCAAGAAGCTTATCTTCCCCCCCAAAAGGCAGATGAGCCTCCCTCGAAAGCTCAAGTACCTCCACAGGTTGCCTACATTCCTTCTCAGGGAATGTGTGAGCCTGTTCGGAAAAGTAATAGAATAAGTAATCCTCCCCAAGAAGCTTGTGCTCCAGCCATTTGCGAGAACGAGGAGAGAGTCAACAATAGAATCAGCCCTCCTTCACAGGTTGCTTATGCGCCCAATTCTACGGAGCCAGACACTTCTTCTTCTATGAATCGGTTTGCACCAGACTTCCTACGAGAGATTCAAGAAGACAAATGGGATAACGAAAGCGAGGTCGCCCCTCCTTTTGAACTTGTGGATGATGCACACGACCAATTCCCACAAGACATCCCATCTATTTACGGGGAGCATGAGAGTGTTCAGTCTCACGAGAGATTAGACTTTGAGTCGAATTCCATACAAGAGCTACCCCACTTCACAGGCCCATGGGAAGCAAAGTCCACATGTATGAGAGCACCCACAGTCATGGTAAGGAACGACGACTCAGTCATTCCTAGGAACACAGAGGTAGTGAAGAACACTAATGTGCAGTGTAATCTCAAGTTAGAAGAGCTACTCAAGGTTAGACCTGAATTATGGAAACATGTAGCCAAACAAGTACCAGAGATAGCAAAACCTCGTTCCCAGGTAGGATCCCATAGGACAGTGCCAGAAATTCCCTTGGATAAGATAGGGGATATGTGTGAAGGCGAAGAAGGGAACACCTATCTTCCCATCACCTACCAAGAGTACACCACCAAGGCAATTTTAGACTCAGGTGCAGGAGTTGCAATTGCCACTACTTCCCTTTGGAAGCGTTGGGGCAAGCCAGCACTCAGGCCAACAAGAATGAAATTGCAGATGGCCGATGGTCATATTGAGAGACCCTTAGGATTGCTGGAAGGGATAACTCTCACCACTTGTGGTGTTGAGTTTGAGCATAGCTTTGCTATATGTGACTTCAGCAAAAATCATGCTTATGAGATGATTTTAGGAAGACCATTTATGCGACAGTTGCAAGTGGTACAGGATTGGGGAACCAACTCCTTGTATTTGCAACACTTGGGCGTTACAACCAAAGTCAATCTCAAGGACTATTCTCATAGAGATGTCCCTCCTATCCAGTGGAATCCCATCCATAGAGCCAAAGATGATACAGAATCTGTGCATTCCCTAGAATCTGGATCCTCATGGATGCATGAAGACACTCACTTATGGATGTGCAAGGTAGCAGTAGAAGAAGAGAAGAGAGAGAAAGCCAGAGAGGTAGGTGCGAAAGAAACCCATAGATCAATCCAAGACCCAGCCTATGCACCTGTAGTTTTTCCAGACGAAGAATTTGAACCTCACGGTTGGGCAGAAATCTTAGCAACAATGGACGTAGCCATCAACGAAGAACAATGGACACCTCACTGTGATGAGGATGGTTATGATATTTCAGTCTTCTCCATAGAGCCAATCATGGGAGAGGCAGTTCTAGAAGAATGCGAACCTAGCCCTGATGCATTTGAGGATGCAAGTGACTCCGATCTAGAGTCAATCATTATGGACCCACCATTTGCATCAGATGAAGAATACTTCCATGAAGTAGAATTTCAACCCCAGAGGCATGGAGAGGTTACAACTAATGTAAGATTAACAACACATGTGACCCCGAAGGAAGAAGGAAAGAAACGAAAAAAGAGAGAAGCCTCACCAGAAGAGGAAGAATCCTTGTTTGAGGTCCCCGAAAATTTTAAGAAGTATGAGATAGATGACAGGAGAGTCATGATAAGAATGCCTAAACGAGAGGCACAATCAGGAGAGGCCTATGATAACAAAGAAACTACTAAGAAAATAGTAGTGGCCATAGAAGAAGGAGAGGAGAGATGCACGTATATAGGCCATGACTTGACAGAAGAAGAAGAGCAAGAGTTGATTGCCTTGCTAAGAGAATACAGAGATGTATTCGCTTGGAGTTACAAGGATTTGAAAGGTGTTGACCCTGACATATGCTCACACACCATTCCCATGACTTCAGATGCTAAACCCTCTAAGCAAAAGCCTTATACATATAATGATAATTACGCTGCTAAGATCAAGGAAGAGATAGATAGACTGGTTGAAGCTGGATTTATCTACGAAATTGAGCACACCGAATGGGTATCCCCCATCGTAGTGGTGCCCAAGAAGAATGGCAAGCTGCGTGTGTGCATTAACTTGAAAAAGGTTAATGCCGCCACGATTCGAGATAACTATCCGCTTCCCATCACAGAGCATCTCTTAGAAAGAGTGGCAGGCAAGGAAGTGTACAGCTTCCTTGATGGATTTTCGGGCTACAATCAAGTAGCCATAGCTCCAGAGGATCAGCATAAGACAGCCTTTGCCACAGAATGGGGCATTTTTGCTTTTAGAGTAATGCCATTTGGGCTTACCAATGCACCAGCCACCTTCCAGAGGCTGATGTGCCATGTGTTTAAGGAGTTCCTAAGGAAGAGTTTAGAAGTCTATGTTGATGATCTTTGTGCTCATTCCAACGTTAGGCAAACCCATATTCCTGAACTCAGACAAATCTTTGACAAATGTAGAGAATATCAAGTCTGCCTAAACCCAGAAAAGGGCGTTTTTATGGTCAGGCAAGGCAAGATTCTAGGACACATAGTGTCAAAGAATGGCATATCTACCGATGAAGAAAAAGTGAGAGCCATAGCAGAGCTACCTAGGCCAAAGAATGTCAAGGAAGTACAAGCTTTCATGGGGCATTGTGGTTATTATCGACGATTTATACACATGTATGCTGTCATTGCAAAGCCCATGTACGGACTTCTGACAAACTTTGAGTGGACGGATGAATGTGAGAATTCCTTCCAAGAGCTTAAACGAAGATTATGTTCAGCACCAATCTTGACCACACCAGATTGGAATAAGCCATTCCATGTTCACGTGGATGCATCCAATTATGCTATTGGATGTGTACTCGCACAACCTACTGGTGAAGGAAATATGGATCTTCCAATTGCCTATGCCAGTAGACAATTGAATGCGGCTGAACGGAATTACACCACTACGGAGCGAGAAGGATTAGGCATGGTATATGCAGTTAAGAAATTTAGACACTATTTGCTTGCAAATAAGTTTAAATTTTTTACTGATCATCAGGCATTGTTATATCTCGTAAACAAGCCATGCAATACAGGAAGATTAGTGAGATGGTTTCTCTTGCTAATGGAATATGACTTTGAGGTCGTGGTAAGGAAAGGTAGGACTCACTTACGAGCAGATCACCTCTCCAGGCTCACATCGGGAGAAGCCCCACAAGGAGTGCCAGATGACCTTCCTGATGCTTACTTGTTTAAGTTGGAAGTGGTGCCGCAGTGGGCCAAGCCACTAGTACCAGTATTGACATACGGACCTAATCATCCAGTGGTGAACACACGGAATCGAGAGATCGTAAAAGCCCAAAAGTACCATATCATGGCAGGAAGCATGTACAAGCACACAGATCAAGGGATCTTGGCTTGTTGCGTAGAAGAGGATGAGTACGCTAAATGGTTGCAATTAGCACATGTAGGTGCGTTAGAGCAACACCATTCAAAGCAACGAACGTTGCAGACTCTAAAAAGATTCGGAGTGCATTGGCCAACTATGGAAGCGGATGTCCAAAAGTTGTGCAAGGAATGCCCAATCTGTTGCACTAAACCACCTGTGGAACATGCCACTCTCTATCAAGTATCCATTGTGCCAGATTGGAGTGAACCTCTAGTATCATTCTTGCGGACAAACACATTCCCCCCAGACATGACTCTAGCTAGGAAAAGGAGTTTAGAACAAGAAGCCCTGGATTATTCACTCATAGGTGATAATCTATATAAGCGCGGTAAAGATGGTTACCTGAGGTTATGTGTCCATGAAAGTGAATATCTCAAAATCTTGGAGACTGCTCACCAAGGTGTAGCAGGAGGACACTTTGGACCAGATCGGGTGATCAAGGCAATATTGTTTGCGGGCTTCTGGTGGCCTACCCTTCACATGGATGCACATACTTATGTGAAACGGTGTGATGTCTGTCAGAGGACTCAGTATCCTATACGCAAAGATGAGATGCCACTGAAACCTATGATGGGTGGACGTGCATTCTCTAAGTGGGGAATAGACTTCGTAGGTCCTATTAATCCCCCAGCGAAAGGTTCTCATGCGGAATACATCATTGTTGCAACAGATTATCTCACCAAGTGGGTAGAGGTAAAGGCTACAACCAAGAACGATGCTCAAACAACTGCCAAATTCTTGTTTGAGAATGTATTCACGAGATATGGACTACCTATAGAGCTTGTAAGTGATAGAGGCACTCATTTCTTGAACGAAGTGATTGAGAATCTACTCCAAGAATTCTTGGTAATACACAAGAAGTCTGCCCCTTATCACCCTCAAGCTAATGGACAAGCTGAGAGCACTAATAAGATTTTATGCAATGTACTGACGAAATTAGTGAACACTAAACGCTCTGATTGGGACAAACAGCTACACCATGCTGTTTGGGCATACCGAGTGGCCTACAAAACGGTACTCCAAGCCACTCCCTTTCAGATGGTATTTGGCCAAAATGCTGTGCTACCCTTGGACTTCCTGATCCCTACATTGAGAGTAGCACAAGAGCACGAATGGACAGGTCATGAGCTCTCCTCTAGGATCTTTGACCTTGAACGATTAGGAGAAACAAGACTGAGAGCCGCTGCAGGGATATATGCAGCCAAGAAGAGACAGAAGGCATACTTTGATGCCCACGTGAAGGATAAAGGCTTGAAAGCAGGAGATCTAGTCTTAGTCTATACACTAAAACAACATGCGAGGAAGCTAGAAAAGAGAGGCTACGGACCTATGATCATCAATAGGATCTCCACGAGCGGAGCAGTACAATTGGCCACATTAGAGGGTGATGTTCTCCCAAATTATATTAGCGGTTGCAGAGTCAAGTTGTATCAGGAACCCCTCACGGAGGAAATGCTCAGTCGACTCAACACTGCTAAGAAACGCAAAGAGGAAGAAAAGAGAATTAGAGAAGAGGCTCAAGCAGAAGCTTTAGAACGCATCAGAAGGATGAAGTTACGCAGACAAGGCCGAGATATGACTACAACAGTTGACCATGCAGATCAAGGATATCCCATGGCCATGTGTGAAGTTGCAGGAACAAGCTCGAGTAGAATAATTGATAGACGTCCTTTCATAACCATAGATATAGGACAAGGAAAGAGTGCAAGGACCGTAAGAGCCTTGATTGACTCAGGTGCGGCCACTAGCGCTGTTAAGTTGTCTTACTGTCAAGAGTTACAGTTAACTGTCCATCCTGTGGAAGCATATCTCATAGGATTGGGAGGCGTGGAAACCCCTTGCATGGGCGAGGTGGAACTTCCCCTCTACATTCACGATGAGGCAATGACCGTTAAAGTACTAGTGTGTCAAGATGAGGATCTCACTGAACCTCTCGTCTTGGGTCAGGATTGGATCTATGACCAAGCAGTCAATCTGAACCTAAGAAGTGGACTTCTCCAGGTTTGGCTCAATCATAGTCGAGTTACAGTAGAATTAGACAATGGAGCACTCAAGGAGCTAGGAAAGGCACAGACTCCTGGTCCTTCCAGGGGTACACATGAAGATGACCATGCTGTTCTTGTTCAAAACCCTGTGTTGCAGAGGAATGATATTTGCAAAAAAGGAGTCAGGGATGCAACGGAACTCCCTTCTTTTCCAAAGGCCAGAAGGGGGCAGCAACCAAAGGCGAATCACAAGCAGAAGAAGCAGAGTACTACCTATGTCCGAGATCAAAAATACCTGCGCAGCAGAATATCCCAGAAAATAATTCAGGTGTGGATGCGGAAAGGCGAACGACCGGGTGCACCACCGTCAATTACGCGGGCAAAGCCTCTTATTAGTAACCAACAACACGACGCTAATAAGAAGTCTTTCAGAAATTCTTCTGCTAAAGTAAAATCTATTTGGGTGCCCAAGAATTCGATGAAGGCAAGCCCACAATCAAGACAAATTTGGGTGCCTAAGGCTTGCTTGAGGGCACAAGTGGCTACGCCAAGGCCACAACCTATGCAGCGTAACCCATCTACGAGTACAACCAGAATTCCCTCGTGCTCAACACTTAGGAACACACCAAGACCCATGAGCATGCAGGTAATCACTTATAAGTGGGTCCCTAAAAGGCCCCATTCCCAAACAGCGACACCGACACAGCTCTCTGGAGTCTCTACGAAACCGAAAGCAAAGCCCATCCACTGCATTTGGCAGTCTAAGATCTGTAATAAACCCCCCGACCCCGATTTGTAAATTCACCCCACTTACTAACGGCATTAGTCTCCTAGGAATACACAAACGTTAACTACACTCACTGTCTTCGTGCACTTACTAACCACTAACTCACCATCTACCCCATGTTAATGTTGTAACGGGGACAACAACGGATTTATTCTGTCCATTACGATGTTAACACATGATTCTATATTCTCACAGAATCAGAAGGCAAGAAGATAAATGGCAGAAGCGACAGGTTCGGGCTCACAAGTAGGAATACTTACTGCGGGAATTGATGTATATAGCCTACCCGTGGATGTGCCCCCGACTGAACGACCAGTGGAGATGCAACACCTCCAGCAACTCCCGGTGCCGGATCCACCTACAGGAATCACGGAAAGAGTTCATGCCAATTCTCATTGGTTCAATGGCATGCCCGGTCCATTAGGTGAGGCCAAGTATATCTGGGAGTCTAAATGCGAGTATGACAGATCATGGGTGCGATTCCAATTTTTCTCCAAGGAGTTCGAGACTCACAGAACACAGAAGATCTACAGATCATATGGCAACGAGCAGGATTGGCGGAATATTTTGAAGCCCCACTACCTAAACCCGATCTCCTCCGATGTTATTATCTGGTCTCCACATTACAAGCTCATGAAGATAAGGACCAACCCGGATCATTTGTTCTTCCCTCATTGCTGGGCAACAACGAGTTGAAGAGGTTTGAACTCACTGTGGAGTTGGTAAGCGATGCGTTAAATATGCATGGCACGCATGTACCCTCAGAAAAGGATGCTCTCGTTCCCAACAACATGAAGGACAGGAAAGTAGTGAAGCTGAAAGACATGGCAGCCCTCACCCCAAATGTGTCCATCCCTCTCCGCATGTGCATGCAACATTTCGCCTTCCCCGGTCAAGACCGATTCACGCAACCACACAAGAAGATCTGGTTTGCTCTCTACTTGGCGGAAGCAGGTGCGCTACCTATTAAGCTACCAGTGTGGATTATAGATCAGTTGTATGAAGCGAACAAACGGGCTTCTAGGAAATTAGTGGTGAACGGATGCTGTGCACTCACACGCATCATTTACCGATGCTTGGCATATGATGTCCCCATTGAGCGTGCCTTAACTTGGGCACAATTACAAATGTTTAAAAGGCTCAAGACATCCACACATCAGTCCAAGCGCATGAGGGGCGCGATTCCGTGTGTCCAGACAAGGGAAGTCCTGACTACTCCTGAGGCATCACCATTAAGAGAGGGCACTGTACCTCCTTTTACCATTAGGATACCCAGGTCGGAATCTGACACTACGACACAACCCACCCCATCGGCTCCTCCGGTTACACCTGAATTCGAGTTTGCTGCCACTGGAGAGGCTGAAGGACTGGACCCCCAGGATTTCAAAGCATTCCTACAAAGCACACAATTCTCTGATGTGGAGTTTTATTCAGAGGCAGAGGAGCAGGGCACATCCTCACGGAGAAGAAGAAAGTCTACAGATGGTAGACATGTCCATTGGAGTGACGCTCAGCAAAGCCAACAACACGGACACCCGGAAGAAGAAGAAGCATATGAAGAAGAGACCACTGAAGCCCCAGCATATACAGCAGAACTCCGAAGGCTGTATCAGATTATGGAAAGAGTGCGATCGCAGCAGTTACTCACTGAACAGAGCAGCAGAGTACTTATGACTCAGTTGTTGGAAGAAGCGGGAGTTGACTCAGAGTACAGGGAAGGTCTCTTATTGATGGCAGAAACATATGGAGTTGTAGAAGCTGTGCGCACTGCCATTCAGAGGCCTTCAGTTCAATATGACCCATGAAGGTTCCAGACACGACCTCGCTCAGGTAAAAATATCCAAATTCCCGTTACAGTTGCAGAAGAGCCCACTACTACACCAACCTCCCAAACAGCTAGTCAACAGCACCCCGCCACCCATGAGGAGTCCACCGAACCACTACCATCCACTCCCCCACCATCACCTCCTAGAAGAGAAACAGTGGAAACCACATCGACTGCTCAACCCACCGACCCCACCTTCACCTTCCGTACTCCGATCTCCAGTGCCACCCTATTCTCTACCACTGATAACCCGGTCTTTGACGCAAACCCCATCACTACACCACCCACCGAAACCATTCCCGAGCCTGCCCTAGGACAACCATCCCCAATGCCTTCAGCCACCGGTCATCCTGACCCCAGATCCACATTCATGGGCTTCCGTGCTACCACGCAACCCTTTCAGCCCTCCTCAAATTTACGACCCCAACCCCCGATATCCCTCTCTCCATTTCTACAATCCCTCCAGGACATCTTTGCTAGGGCTTTTCAACCAGGCCCTCAACCATTCCCTGTCTTTTCAGCTCCCCACCCCACGTCACATCTATTCACCACTTCCACACACACACCACCTACCATACCAATGTATATGGCAGGCCCCACACTAACACCCACTCCTGAAGGTATGGACATTTCACCACCCACGGCACCTCCACCCACGGTTTCACCTCCTCCCATTCCCCCTCCACCAATTTCACCCACACACACAACTTTCGTAGACACATCATTCACTGTCTCCCTTCCCCAATTCCCTTCCCATGCATCTTCCACAGTAAACACCCCCCACTCATCTATAGGTAATGCATTGGACACCATGTTGGCTTGTATATCAAATTTAAGAACAGATTACATTCAGCTCCAGCAACAAAACGCACGCCTGCAAGAGCACTCAGCGACACTACAGCTCCGCCTTGCTGTACTAGAAGAGGAGAATGCTCGCCTCCACACACAGTTCCAAACCCTCCAAGACGCCCATAATATATTGGAAGTACAGCTACAGAACGTAGATCAGGAAGCAGTGCAGGTGGTAGAAAGTCACCTACGGACACAACTGGAACGCAACTCAAAACTTCAGCGAAATATGGCGCTACTTAAACGCCATCTTGCGGCTGCTCAGGAAGAGAACAGACGTCTGCAAATACAAAATCAAGAGAACCTGGAGGCAGCTATTGAGAGCACACGGGGGGCACCCATCAGCCCATCCAAGTTTCAAGCAGTGACCCCCGATAATATCAAGATTATATTGGAAGATTATGCCATGCTACTCGAAGCACATGATAAGCTATCGGAGGAGCTAGGACAACTGAAGCAGGAACACCAACAAGGCCCAACAGCTGCCCCTCCAACCACCCCCTCTGCAGCTTCGCTTCCCTCCGACGCAGAGGCCATAAAAGATCTCCAGCAACAGGTAACTGAATTGCAGACACGCCTACTACAATATGAGAGGCCATCTTCCCCTCCGGAGGCTCCCACGGACGAAGAAGTTGTGCAAATTCCTGTGGAACAAACGTTTGATGAAGAATATGATCCGCAACCATTCCCAGGAGGCCAACAAACAGAAGAAGCGCAGGACACGTTCGAGGCACCACGGCCGCCATGGTTACGACAAGTGGAGGAAATAGGGACCTCGCATGAAGAGCGCACCGTAGTGCAAAATCAGGCTATGAGGGTCATAGAGGAGACTGTTTTACAATCAGATTACTTCAAGAACTTGTCATCGAGACGCCTGATTCTCTCATCGGAACTCCAGTACAGGC
Organism: Ceratopteris richardii; assembly: GCA_020310875.1. Classification (NCBI taxonomy): domain Eukaryota; kingdom Viridiplantae; phylum Streptophyta; class Polypodiopsida; order Polypodiales; family Pteridaceae; genus Ceratopteris; species Ceratopteris richardii. The sequence goes on along the minus strand of CM035419.1, from coordinate 109,680,569 downwards.
CATATTATATTATCTTGGCTGATTATAATGCAGAAATACAAAGAGTCACGGGTCAGATTCCTACTTTCGCGACCCAATTTCAACCCGAAGACCTTCCTCCAGAGGTGCGAAAAGGCAAGATTCGTCAACCAACATGGCGGCAGAAACTTTTAGAGACTTATCCAGAAATGCTACGCACATGGAACAACGCGCCGTTGCACCTCCTGTACAACCCATGCTACGGTCCAGTCCCCCGCCGCAGGCCGTGGAAGGCATTTAATATCAAGGTACAGAACAATGCGCAATGCAAGGAATGGCTGAACTACCCGTACATAGCGCCACCACAAGGACCACCATCGGTAGCATATATGATGGGGACCATTCGCCACTGGATGCCGCGCTTGAAGCCCATGCAAGATGTAGCAGCGCAAATGATGCTTAAAATCTTAGATATGATGCAAGTGGTGCTGAAGACCTTTAGAAATGCAGCCGCACCACAGGTACGCCTTCCGGGGTTTAGCAATGGAAATTACGACTTGGTGTATGACATGAGCACCACCCCCAGTATCCGTGTGGCTTACGCTTGGCATGCACGCATCAAATACCTCCCCGCCTGCTACAAACAGACCTTCGAAGAAATGTTCAGATCAGGGTTCTGGGAGTACCACTCGGAGATTTTCGCGCCAAAGCCGACACATCTGCTTCAACTGTTTGCTTGTGAACAAGCAATGTATTCAGAGTACTACACCACCCCGCAACCAGAGACCCCCGGTGCAATAAATTGGGAGGCATTGGAAGCCGATCTAGCAAGAGGCTTAAGGATAGGAGAACATGAACTGGCCACCAATGTCATCCAATATTACATCGACCACCCGAGGGAACAAAGGTCTGTCAGGGGCGACAGACGCTAGGAAGGGGGGAGTGTTGGCACACAAAGCAACAGAGGAATCATGCACAATACGGCAACAAGGCCAGATCATTTTTCCCCATGGGTTATGTACAACTCAAGTGATTTTAATCACTACACAAACATTGTAAATCCCGTTTTTGGTAGAATAGACTCCATTTTGTGCAAGCCGAGGAGTCCTCGAGCTTGAGGAGTATTAGAAGTACCATCGTACCAAATTTCATAATTTTTAGACTTCATTTGAGCCCTCAAATAAGCCCTGGAACCTAATTTTTAACTAGGCCGGACACTAGGTCTGGACAGGGCCAAAAGCTAGTCAAAAACTATAAAAAGAGCTAGAGAGCTCATTTTTGAGGTTGGATTGTAATTGAAACGAACTTGTAAGAGCTTGTGAAAGTAATCTAAGCACTCCATTGATTCTCTCTCTTTGTCTTGCCGTGTGTACGCGTGTGTGTGTATGTGTGTGCATGCTTGTGTGCTTCTCTCTCACGCACTTGTGTCGCCACTTGCTCGAGGTCTTCATACCATCCTCACGTCTTCCCGGATTGACATTAAAGGAGGTGCTACTCATCACTGAGCTACAAGGAAGGAGATGATGTGGGGAAGACGAGAGCGGGGGGTAGAACCCTTTTGGAGCTGTTTTACGATAGCTACACATTCTTTATGGATTCTAAGGAAAAAGTAAGAGGCAAAATTTACAGGTTCGCGGGCAGCTAAATCTAAGGCGGAGTAGAAGGGGCGAGAGATGCCATATGTTCGTTTTTGCAGGTTGAGGATGGCTACAAGGAACTGTAGGGCGGATCGCTCGGGTTCTGGGCGGCATAGAATGGCGTATTCGTTTGATGAGGAGCGGGGAAAGAGTTCGGTCATACGGGCGAAGGGGATGGTAGGGCCATTTTCGCGGCCTTGCGGGGTGAGGCGGTAGGCGTCGGCAAAGGCTTGGAAGGTGATGACGGATCTATGTGGGAGGGAAAGGAAGACCCACTGTCGTTCGGTGATGGGGCTTTGGGCAATGGCTTGGATGATCTGTGCGGAGAAGGGATGGGTTTCCACTGAGTGCCAAGGCAACTCAGCGAAGTTGGCCAACCCTCTGCATTGCAGGTATTCGCCTACGTCTGTAGGGATACCTTCGCGGAAAGAAGCGTAGTTGGCTAGCGCTTCCATGGCGTTCACAATGCACACTTACAGAAAACACAGAATACTGAGATAACACACACAATCACGAAAACACAATAGCGGTTTTTTGGCGCAACTGAGGGGGTTAAATATGGAGAACACGGTGTGGGGGTGAGTATCATTGTGTGGTGCGGGAATGATACGATTTGCATGCTAGCTTGCGTACTGAGTGACCGGTAGGGAGGGGCGGCTGGTAACATAAAGAATTGTACAAAAGACGGCTAAAAGCAAAACATAAAAATTTATACAAAACGTGGCTCGTCGCCGAATAATTAAGGCGTACTGGTAGTGGGATAATACGGCCGCAGCTTCGATCCATTAATTACTTTTGGAAGTGGAATTTCGGTCAACGTAGTCAACCGAAAAGTTGCCGGACCTACTTGTGCTGAGATCTTGAAAGGGCCGAACCATCGTAGTTTGAATTTTCCTGCTGCTCTGTCCGATTTTGCGTTATAGAAGAGTACAAGCTGTCCTACCGAAAAGATTGGCGTCTTCAAATATCGATCGTGTGTCTTAGCTTGCCTTAGTTGAACTTCGCGCATAGTTAAAAAACTGAGCCATCGGTGCTCATCAAGTTTTCTGAGTGCATCCATTCGTGCTGTCAGTGAAGATTCCGGTAGCATCTTCTGAGTGATTGCTACCCGCAAACTTGGGATGACTACTTCCATGGGAGCGATTGCTTCTAAGCCATAAGCTAGCTTGAAAGGTGTCAAGCCTGTTGTTACTTTATATGTGGTTCGGTATGCCCATAATACTGCAGGTAGTAGTTGATCCCATCTTTCCGGTGCTTCCATGATCAATTTCCGGAGGATGTTTAACAGTGATTTGTTTGTACTTTCAGCCAATCCATTGGCACGTGGATAATAAGGAGAGCTAAATTTATGTGTGACTTGGAAGGACTGTGTGAGTGCCTTCATTAAATTGTTTACAAAATGAGTGCCTTGATCTGAGACAATTTCCAGTGGTAAACCAAATCGTGGGAAGACATCCGTGAGTAGACATTTTGCTACCGTAACTGCTGTAGCAGACCGCAAAGCCCAAGCTTCTGCCCATCTAGTTGCATAATCTGTGCAAGTCAGTATGTATCGATTGTTACTGGATACTGCTGGAGGTGTAATTGGCCCGATAAAATCTAAACCCCATTTCTGAAAAGGTTCTAATGGTAAGATGGGTTGCAGGGGAAAAAGATGCCGTTGTGAAGGCTGACCAGCTCTTTGGCAAGCATCGCATTGTTTAACAAACTGTGAGATATCTCTGTACATAGTTGGCCACCAGAGTCCTCCTTGCAGAATTTTCCGGTGAGTTAAGTCTGCTGCAAAATGGCCACCGGGAGGAATTGAGTGAGCCAAAGTGATAACTGAGTTAACTTCATGTGGTGGAATACAGCGAAGTAGGATTCCGGTATGATCTGTATAATATAGTTCTCCAGCAACTAACCGAAATCGGCGGCTAAAAACTGCGATTTTTCTTCGAACCGCCTTGGCAGTCTCAGCTGGAAAGCGTCCTTCGGTGAGAAAAGTTAGAATCTGATCATAGTATGTAGGTGGTGTTTGTAAGTTGGGCGTCTCATCAGGTAGTGGTTCAACATTATAAATCGCAGGAGTCGTGTCATCTATTCCTACCGGAGCTTTACCGAAATCTAGGCGTGATAAGAAATCTGCTAGGGCATGTGCATTTCCGGATCGGTGAATGACATCATAGTCGAATTCTTGTAAAAGTAGCACCCATCGTGCTAATCGTCCTCCTAAGTGCTGCTGTCTTACTAGATAAACAAGGGCAGCATGATCCACATGAAAGGTAAATTTCCGGCCTAGTAGATAATGTCTGAACTTTTTGATTGAGTAAATCAATCCTAGACATTCTCTTTCAGTGGTGGAATAGTTCTTTTCTGCCGGTGCCAGTCTTCTACTGGCGTAATAAACAGGGCGAAACCACTTATCTGTTTGATGCATCAGAATACTGCCGATTGCAATATCTGAAGCGTCAACAAAAACGTGGAACGGATTGTCCCAGTCCGGTGGTTGTAAAATTGGAGCGTGCGTCAGGAGATACTTGAGTCGATCAAATGTAGTTTGACATTCTTCAGTCCATTCAAACTTGTCTGGGAGTCTTTGTGATTAGCCTGTTCAGTGGTACTGCTAGGTGAGCAAGCCACCGCAAGTGTCTGCCATGCCACCGTATTTGTCCCATAAAGCGCATTACTTCTTTCGGAGTCGTGGGTATTGGGGCTTCTAAAATCGCCGAAATCTTATCTGGGTCCACTCGGATACCTTGGGCAGATACAATATGCCCAAGTAGTTTGCCACATGAAACCGCAAACACGGATTTGTTGGGATTAAGGCAGAGTCTATATTCTCGACATTTCTGAAAACAGCATCGTAAGTGAAACAAATGTGCTATCATCTTCCCAAAGATTGAGAAGTCGTCGAGATATACTTGCATGAAAGAGGTGAGGTAAGGAGAAAATATCTCCTGCATACATCTTTGAAATGTGCTTGGTGCATTTCTCAATCCGAACCACATTACTGTGCAGGCAAAGACACCCCAATTGGTAATGAAGGCAGTTTTTGGTATATCCTCTTCAGCCATTCTAACCTGGTTGTACCCGCTGTATCCATCTAAAAATGAATACATTTCATGACCTGCGACTCTATCAAGCATGGTATCCAAAAAGGGGATCGGGAAAGGATCTGGTACTGTTGCTGCATTTAATTTCCGGTAATCCACACAGATTCGTAACTGCTTGTTTTTCTTTGGCACGATCACGATGGGTGAGATCCATTCAGCGTGTTCTACTGGTATAATGAATCCAACTTTTAATAGTCTATCAAGTTCGGCTTTTACCTGTGATGCATAATGGGGGTTCATTCTGTAGCTGGGTTGTCTTTTTGGTTTCACTTCCGGTTTCAACATGACCCTGTGTTGATAGATGCGCGGATCTAATCCTTTCATGTCTTTGTAATCCCATGCAAAGACGTCTGCGAATTCGCGAAGAAGTTTAATCAAATCCTCCTTAAAGGTTTCCGATAAGTTCTGCCTCATCTTCACAGGTCGCGGGTGGTCTCTATCTCCTAGATTGTACGTGATCAGCTGGTCTTCTGGGACATAAAATTGTTGAGGTTTCTCTGTATCATCTGTTGGCTTGAACAGTGGTTGTAATTCGTTGTCATGGGTTGAGGAAGTATCTTCCTGGACCGACTTTCCGGTGATAGCTACTACTGTACATACTGACGTGTTCCAGTTATCTATGACGGATTGTAGGTCAACAGTTCCTAGAGACATTAAATCGGCATTACTCTTCAGAAATTGCTCTTCTTCATCATCTGACAGTCCATCTAACATATGAACTGGTTCAGCAAAGTACGGTCTGGCGTGAGGTTCGCAAGATTGCATAGCATCTAGTTTCACCACATATTTACGATGGGCATCCTTGAATGTAAGCTCTTGTGCAGACCAGTCCTGTATTACCTTCACATGCTTCAGCCAAGGTCGGCCGAAAAGAAGATTGTAATCCAAAGTGGATTCGGGTAGATCTAGTATGACAAAAGTCATCTTGAAAGTCGTACCTTGTAGAGTGATGGGTACATTCCGCACAAGTCCTACTGGATGGACTCTCGATTGATCCGCCATCCGAACAAAGAATTGGACTGGTTCAATTTCGGTCCAGCCTAGCTTTTTGCATAACGCTGCGGTCGCAATGTTTACGCCTGAGCCTCCATCAATTAATACCTGCGTGATCTTCTGATTCTTATACCATACTGTGATCAAGGGCACTGCGTGATCAACCGCAGCATCAGGTTCCGGTTGAACTGCGGCTGTCGTCGGAATGCAAGAAGGTACTGGGCTGAATTGTTGCTGAAACTGTTGTCGGATCCTGGGCACTAAGGCCAGAAGTTGGCCTAGAGGCAGAGTGATGGATGCCTTGGACAAAATTTCCCAGGCCTGTTGAGCTTGACTGTCTTGTTCTTTTGGACTTGAAGTTTCTACTGACGCAGAAGTGTCTGCTGTTGTCTCTACTGATGATGATGGCCCTACTGATGCATCCTTTTGTGTTGTTTCGTCCTTTGATGAAGAAGCCTGAGTCACCGGAATAGGTTCTGGGAACACTGGTGGTTCTGTTGTGGTCCAGTGACTAGCTTTGTTATACATCCTTCGTTGTTCTTGTATCCCTGGTTCAAAGATTTCTGCTGCCGGCTGAAGTTGTTTACCGGAACGGGTCTGGACTGTAGCAGTCTATGTCTCGATCGGTGTAATTTTTACCATGTTGGCCATTGGATTTTGGCGTTCCTTCTTTCTTTGATCATACTCCATTGCGTCTTTACAAAACCTTCTAATGTGGCCGAATTCGCCACAGAAATGACAGCGTGGAGGTGGTAACTCAGGCTTTTCCGGTGGTGGTCCATTCTGCCATCGGTTGGCATTATAAGTGTTGTTTCTCTGTCCTCGGTAGTTCCGATATCCTGGTGGTTGATTGTTTCTCAGTGGCGGGGGCACATAGTGATTTACTGGCTGGCCATGTTCTTGGATGACTGTATTGACGGTTGCTGTCCCCTGTATTCTTGCATTGTAGACACAGTTTCCGGTGGTGTGTCCGGTAGTGTTGCAGATAGCGCAAAACACTTGGTTTAGTGCACAGTTGGCACTTGTATGCCCCGAATTTTTGCATGTGGTGCAGTATACTTGCCTGGTGATATCTTCAGCCATATTTTTGTTTGTTTTTAACCATTCCAAGTCTTCTGAAAATCCACCAACCTTGGATTCTAGCTGTAGAGCCATTGCAATGACGGAATCCAAGGTCATAGCTCCGACACATCTTATGATCATGATCTGCTTCAGTTGTGGGGTTAATCCATTCATAAACCATTGAGAGATGACATCATCAGGTAGATTAGCGTGAGCCTGTGGTATCTACCGTAAATGTGTTCTAAAGAGGGTAGCGTACTCCTGGACGGTCTGATTTACCTTCTGTCTGTTGTTCTGTAGATACTCAAAGATTTCAGCAGGATTCTTCTTTAGTCTCAATCGCTGTAAAAAGGCGTCTCGTACTGCATGGTAAGTACCGAAATGATTGATATCATATTCCGTGAGCCATCTCGCCGCTTCATTGATCAGTGTAGATTGAAAAACAATGGCTTTATACGCCTGATCTGGTGGATGGTTAAGAACTGCATAACTTATCTCGAAAGTTCGTACGTGGGTGTCTGGGTCGTCTCCTGGGAATCCACCGAATTTCGTGTAGGTTACTCCTGTTGGAGGCGGCCTTGGCAGTCCTAGCTGTTGTTGTTGATGTTGTTGTTGTTGGTGTTGCCCGCTCATTGTGAAGGGTTCAGGGTTTCCTTCTGTATCTCGGGATTGATCGGGTGAACTATCGGGACTTGTGTCGCCGGATGGTGCGTTTTCCGGTGTGCTGTTTCGACTCAGGATGCTTCGGATCTCTGTTTCGAACAGCTTTCCTTCCTTCTGGATGTCTAATATTCGAAATCTTTCTTCCAAACACGAAGGTTGAGCCGATGATTCCGCAAAAAAGGCTAAACCTTTGCCAGCGATCGGTGATTCTATCACCGGAATTTCACCGGAATGAACCGAAATTGGGCCAGAATGCCCTGTTTTACTACTTTTGTCAAATTTTCCTAACGTATTTCTGACCGTGGATAACTCTAAATCTTTATCTGATATTGTTAAACTAGGTTCCAACGGCGTTTTGATAGAGTCTGGACTTGCTATATCTTCGATAGGCTGGGTCGAAGTAGCATCAGAATGTATCGAAGGCGTTGACCGTTCTACCGGAATATGACCGGAATCAGTTGTAACGTTTCCACTTTTCTTGACCACTGGGTCAGATCTAGTTATGCCTACTTCTCCCGAGGGTATCTTCTGTGATTTTCGTGCTTCAACCTTACGATTCTTAGGTTATGTTTCGCCCGATCGAGTGACCGGCATGTATCATTGCCCAGTGATACTATCTGAGCAGTTTGCAACAATCTGGATCTGTTGCTACTGTCAGTGAAGCAAACGTTGCTGGATGTTTGCTTCTTACAAACCGTTAGCACTCTAATGCCACTGTCTCACAAGTGACTCGTAATCAAATGCTACTTTACCGCAGAGACTGGTAATCAGTTGCCACTTTCCCACAGGCAACGGGCCAGAGAACTGGCAATCGGATGCCACTTTCCCACAGACAACGGGCCAGAGAACTGGCAATCGGATGCCACTTTCCCACAGACAACGGGCCAGAGAACTGGCAATCGGATGCCACTTTCCCACAGACAACGGGCCAGAGAACTGGCAATCGGATGCCACTTTCCCACAGACAACGGGCCAGAGAACTGGCAATCGGATGCCACTTTCCCACAGACGGCGCCAAATGTTAAAGGTATAATCGCTTATTGTAACTTCAATCGTTTACTATTAACTTAACTGTTAACTGCCTGCCGCAGACGTTAATTACTAGTTCAAAACAACAATCCTTCGGAGACTCCAGAGTCTGGTTCCACACCTGCGTACCAGATATTTTCGAGTCTCTCTTTCTCTGTACTCAATCTTACCGCAAAATAAACTGACTCTAGCCATGTGGGTCCTTGGGAGTGGTAGGGGTCTGTTAAACAGAGGCCCTGTACTATTTTCCCAACTCCTCACTCAACCGTAGTTATGGTTTTCACGTCTTAGCTCAGTTTTGCTCCTGAACAACTTCAACTAGACCAACGTACTGGAACTCAGAGCTCCCAGACTGTTCCTGCCATAGTAGTTGAACAGTAGTCCGAGATGACAGTCCAATACTTTTAGCAACTTAACAAGATCATAACACACAATTCTTCTTGTCCGTTCAAAGACTTACCGTGTATCTACCTTCAACCCGTAATATCTACTGACAGCAAGACGTGTCGCAACATTATTACCATTCTACGCGTACTTAGACATTACCAGCATTACCTTTGAACACAGACTATAATACCGACTCAGTCACTTACAGAGAATCATAGCAACTCATGTCTATTCTTCACGCTTACCTATTCCACCGAAGAAATAGCAGATAGACAACACACTAACACCTTACGCATAATCGAAGACATCTTAACTCGTTATCGAACAGAATCTCAAAATAGCAGTACCGACTCGTAACACCGCAGTGTATCACGCATACGCAGTCAAACGTTTACACAGATAAGGCACGCAGAACAGGACAGAGCCAAGTTACTCTACTCGTTAACACCTACCTACACACAGTAGAAGAGTTAATCCCAAATCAGGGCTCTCACAATACACTCGCAACTCCCAAAAACGGGGGCTCCTTCTCTCGTCCCTCTGCCGTTCTTTTCATTGCTTTAAATAGAATTTTATTACAAGGCTTGCGCGAATCTTTTTTTACCGCGTACTTCCAGAAGGGTTCTTTCTACATTAAAAACCTCTGTCTAAGTACAATTGTCCTTATTCGGCGGCCGTCTAACAAGGTCAAAGTCAAACTAGTCAAAGTCAACTTATTCAAGGACAAAGTCAACAGGGGTAAAGTCAAAGTGTTCAAAGTTCAAGGGTCAAAGTGCACAGGTAGTGCGCCATTAATTGTCCACAAAGGGTAAATTGGAGAAAGTTGGTTGCAGGTTGCAGAGGTATTTCTCTTATTTCCCTAAGGTTCAAAGTGTTTTTAAAGCATTTTGGAAGGTTCAGGTGAACCCTCTCTTAGGTGCATAAGTGAAGAATTAAAAGGCAAAATGTGAAGGTATGTGAAGCGTTACGCAAAAGTGAAAGTATGGCCCCCCAATTAAAATTTTTGTTTTAGCCTAAAGTCACTACAGGACAAAACAGGGATTCGTTGGCTGCCCACTTGTGAAGACAATCTTGGGACATCAAAGTGAGCACCAAGATATTCTTGCAGTTAGGAGCGTATGTCAATCGACACTCAAATCAAGGCAAGGACTATTCTTGGATCAAGCAAGTGTAAGCAAGACGAAGCAAGAGTGAGCATAGTCTAAGCTAGGCAAGAGAGAGAAGGGCAAGAGACACACAGTGTGCGATGCAGAGAAGTGAAGTGCAAGGTGTGCATGAAGAGTGACTAAGAAGTGTTAAGGTATTCCCCCCAAGGATCCCAAGGTCTCATTGCAATGTGCACGTGCCGACAGAAGGTGTCTATCCCTCCCCCTTATTGGAAGCTTGGTGCAAGGTGTGCACAAGTGTGAGCTTGGAGAAGCTGGAGGTCTGGTGCAAAGGAGGCCGGGAGCAACAAGACCTTGGGTATTTGGTATTTTGTAATTGAGTACTCTGTGGATTTTGCACAGAAGCATTGGATTGTATTGTGCATCACCATTGTATTTGTCTTATTATAATCAATCGACAGAGGCTTCCAGTGTGTATCTTTCTTCTTGTCTTTCCCTTTTCTCCTACAAACACTCAAATCCCTTCTTGTCCAAGAATCCACCAACAAAATTTGGCATGCCCGGTGGCACTCCAAGGAGATTTGAGCATAGGGGAAGCCAAGTGCAAAGGGTAGAAGAGTTCAAGTGCCGATAGTACTACTTCAATGGACTAAGAGGTAAATATTCTTATCAATTATCTCATACTAAAAGGGCTATGAACAACCCATGATCGCAACCCGGTCCCAAACATTGAGGGTCACCCGCAAGCAAACAAGAAGGAAGGCTATTAAAAGATCCTTGTCACTCTAACACAATGGAAAGTACCAACCTAAGGAGTTTCACCTCATAAATGTCAATCCGTAGAGACATGAGGACCGGTATGAAGACCATGAGCAAGTGAAGTGCACAAGTGCGTGAGTGAAAGCATACAAACATGCACACACATACACACACGCGCGCACAAGGTAAGAGCAAAGAGTGGAACAATGGAAGGACTTTGATTATAAAAGAACTCTCTTACAAAGCTGAAATCTACAACAAGCTAACCCCAAAAATGAGCTCTCCAACCCTTTTTATAGTTTTTTGAGTAGTTTTGGCCTTGTCCAGACCTAGCGTCCGGCTTAGTTAAAAAATAGGTTCCAAGGCTTATTTGGGGGCTCAAACGGAGTCTAAAAATTACGAAAACTGCTAGGATGATACTTCTAATACTCCTCAAGCTCAAGGACTCCTTGGCTTGAACAAAATGAAGTTACAAAAATAGAAAATGGTATTTACAATGGTTTTTAGTGATAAAAATCACTATTTTTATAGGGATTTCTTCTGAAAATTTGACATGTGCTTCTTGGAGCTCCCTACATGCTCCTTCTTCTTGTGTGTCATCTTCATTGATGCGCTTCCATGCTTGTGTGTGACCTTGACTGTCAACACTCCCCCTCCTCTAGAGTCTATCGTCCCTGACAGATCCTTGTTGTAGTGGTTGTTCAGTGTAGTGCTTGGAGAGATAGTGTCCATCATGTATCCACAAGAGCGGTCCATCTTCCAATGGTTCCTCATTTTGTCACTGCTACCTTTGTATGTATGTCTTCCTTGTATTCCCGCTTGATGGTGTCGTTGTGAGCTTTCAAAAATTGTGAGCTACTCGAAAGAGGTTGTCAATGTTGGGTATGACCAACTCTCGTGGTGGATTGCTTCCTTGCTCTTGTTGTTGTCTCCTTGATGTCCTCCGGTTCTTCCAAAGATGTCTTTCCTTGTTTTCATGTCAAGTACTTGTAACCCATAATGGATGATGGGTCAGTGCATTAGTGCATGGGTTGGACAAGATATGTGCCTTGTGCATGGCCTTGTAATATAGCCCTATGCATGCATACTTGGGAAATGCATTGGAAAAGTTATGGTGCAAGAAGTTGGGTCTTGAGCTAGGTGCTCAAGGGTATGCCGACGAAGAGGTTTCCTAATCGACCATGGTTATGTTGTTGTTGAAGCATACAATTCTTACCAAGGTGAAAGTTTTGTCGATCGTCATTCTTCATGTTGTATGCCTATCGTGATGATTGACCACTGGCTTGTCTCTCGTGTTGATGGATGTCCGTGTTGATGGTTCTCATCAGAGATTGTTCAAGCGTGCACTCCTATCCTGTCGCTCTCTTTGTTTCTTTTTCTTTTCTTTTCTTTTCTTTCTTTTTTTTTTGAACAATGGAATAAAACAAAAAGAAAGGTGTTAGCATCAATAAAATATTTTACATATGTCATATGTGTATCATGTGCTTGGGATTCTCAATTGTGTCTATGCACGACCGTGTAAGGAGGCTCTATATTAATGCATACTTTGGAAATGCATGACCTGAATGGTGCAAAAGACAAGGTTATGCCAAAGGCACATGGTTTTTGTTGGTCGAGGCTTTTGATGTTACTTGTAGACGTGGTGTTTTTGTTGAGATTTTTTTGTTGAGGGAGATCATATGGTTTTGTGCATGTAACAGTGCCTTGGGTACCCACATTTGTAATTGCCCTTGTTGAGCTGCAGCTAATTTTTGGCAGCCACATTTGTACATTAGTATGGTTGGCCTTCATTGATTGCTTTGGTACCCAAATTTGTCGAAGACTGTGGGATTGAGCTGGTCCTCGTTTCTTGGTGCTTCTTTTAGCGTGGTTGGCTTGCTTCACTAGGAAGGGTTGTGACCAAGGTAGTGGTTGTTCTCCTTTTCGAACCCGAATCTGCTTCATGCCCTGAGCTTCTTTCTTCTTGAATTAAATCTGTTTAGTTGATGTAGCAGATGTCTTTTTTGCTTGCCTCTTTGGTCGAGTTACACTTGCATTAGTATGTGAAGAAGAAGAGAGGTTTGCTGGCCTATGAGCTTCTGCTTCCATGATTGAGTCCTTTTGCTTCGTAGGGTTTTTGACACACACAACATTTTCTTTACGAAAATTAGTTTCGGACGTATGCATATACATATACGTCTAAGAGAATGTGTGACCTCTGGATTTGTGAGCATGCAATTGTCTAATTCTAATGTAATACATTGTTCATGTGCCCAAACTTGAAGGATTTGACTTCTTAGGTTCAAGTTGACTGCATGTTCATAGATCTAGTCTTGACCTAGGACAAGTGGTTCCGTAAGGTCCTCATCTTCACACACTAGCATTTGGACTCTCATTGGAACAACTTGAAGATAGATGGGAAGCTCTACCTCACCCAAACAAGGAGATCCTACACCTCCCAATCCTATGAGATAGGCTTCAATGGAATTGATGTTCAATTGTAGATCTTGGCAATATGAAAGACTAACTGCACTAGTTGCTGCACCTGAGTCAATCAATGCTCGCACAGTCCTTGCATTCTTCCCTTGTCCTATCGCGATATTCACGAAGGGACGTTGATCAATTATTTGAGAAGCAATTTCACTTGATGTTTGACACATGGCCATGTGGTATCTTGGGGCCTCAAGATTGACATCTAGGCCTAGGCGTCTTAACTTATTTCTCCTAGTGCGTTCTCTAACCTCTGCCTGTGCTTCTTCTCTAACCCGTAACTCTTCTTCTTTTCGCTTCTTAGCAGTGTTGAGTCTCTTTAGCATATCCTCTGTAAGAGGTTCTTGATATAGCTTGACTCAACAACCACTGATATAGTTTGGCAGGATATCACCTTCTAGTGTGGCCAATTGAACTGCACCGCTAGTGGAAATTCTATTAATGATCATGGTCCATATCCTCTTTTTTCCAATTTACGGACATGTTGTTTTAGTGTATAAACCAACACTAGGTCTCCCTCTTTCAATCCTTTATCTTTGATATGTGCATTGAAGTATGCCTTTTGCCTTTTCTTTGCAGCATAGATGCCTGCCACCGCTCGTAGCCTTGTCTCACCTAAGCGTTCTAGATCAAAGATCCTAGAGGATAACTCGTGTCCATTCCAGTCATGCTCTTGTGCTACTTTTAAACTTGGGATCAGGAAGTCCAAAGGTAGCATAGCATTTTGTCCAAAGACCATCTGAAATGGGGTGGCATTGAGTATTGTTTTGTAGGCAACTCGGTAAGCCCAAACAGCGTGATGAAGTTGTTTATCCCAATCAGAGCGCTTATTATTTACCAATTTTGTCAAGGCATTACATAAGATCTTGTTCGTGCTCTCAGCTTGTCCATTAGCATGTGGATGATAGTGGGCAGACTTCTTATGTATCACCAAGAATTCTTGGAGAAGATTTTCAATGACTTCATTCGAGAAGTGTGTGCCACTATCACTTACTAACTCTATTGTTAAGCCATATCTCGTGAACACATTCTCAAATAAGAACTTTGCCGTTGTTTGAGCATCATTCTTTGTTGTGGCTTTAACTTCTACCCACTTTGTAAGGTAGTCGGTGGCTACAATAATGTACTCAGCATGGGAGTTTCTAGTTGGGGGATTAATAGGACCTACAAAGTCTATGCCCCACTTTGAAAATGCACGTCCTCCCATCATTGGTCTCAAAGGCATCTAATCTTGTCTAATTGGGTACTTGGCATGTTGGCATGTGTCACATTTCTTCACATAGGTATGTACATCCATATGAAGAGTGGGCCACCAAAGTCCTGAGAATAGAGATCAAGACCAAAATGTCCGCCTACAACACTGCTATGGCCAGTTTCTAAGATTTTCAAATAGTCTGATTCATGAACGCACAATCTTAAGTAACCATCTTTGCCTCTTCGGTATAGCTTATCTCCTATGAGGGTAAAGTCTTGGGCTTCTTGTTCCATGCTTTGTTTCCTTGCTAGACTAGCCTCGCTAGGTAATGTTCCTGATCTCATAAATTCTACCAATGGAGCACTCCAATCTGGAATTAATGATATGTGATAAAGAGTCGCATGCTCCACCAGGGGTCTCTTTTGGCACATGGGACAATTCTTGATCCACTCATGAATTTCTTTGTCTATACTAGGCCAAAACACTCCTAAACGTTTTAGATTTTGCAATGTTCATTGTTTAGAATAGTGATTCCCTAGAAATCCTTCATGGGCTTGTTGCAACCAACTACTATGTTCATCGTCCTCGACACAACAAGCTAGAACACCTTTTGTATCTTTTTTATACATGCTTCCTGCCAATATTTGATAGCTTTGTGATCGTACAATTTCATCCTTGTTCGTCTTCACCTTCTTATTTGCGGGTCCAAAGGATAGGACTGGTACCAACGTATTTGCCCATTTAGGAACAACTTCTAGATTGAACAGATAAGCATCGAGCAATTCATCAGACACTCCTTGCGGTGGCTCTCCTAAAGTGATGTGAGAAAGGTGATCTGCTCTGAGGTGGGTCTTACCTTGCCTAACAACCACTTCAAAGTCATATTCCATTAGTAAGAGGAACCATCTTACTAAGCGTCCTGTATTGCAAGGTTTATTGACCAAGTATAATAAAGCTTGATGATCAATGAAAAATTTGAACTTGTTGGCCAATAGATAGTGTCTAAACTTCTTTACAACATATACCATGTCTAAACCTTCTCTTTTAGTTGTGGTGTAGTTTCGTTCAGTATCATTCAATTGCCTACTAGCATAGGCTACAGGCAAATCTAAATTTCCTTCTCCTGTGGGTTGTGACAACACACATCCTACTGCATAATTGGATGCATCCACATGTACATGGAATGGCTTATTCCAATCAGGAGTGGTCAGTATTGGTGTTGTGCACAAGCGTCTCTTCAGCTCATTGAAGGACTTCTCGCATTCGTCGTTCCACTCAAATTTTGTTAGCAAGGCATAAAGAGGTTTCGCTATGATTGCATACATGTGGATAAACCTACGATAATATCCAAAATGGCCCATAAAGGCTTGTACCTCTTTAACATTCATTGGCCTCGACAGCTCCCCTATGGCTTTTACTTTGTCCTCATCTGTTGATATTCCATTCTTAGAAACAATATGACCTAAAGATTTTACCTTGACATAACATGAACACACACTTTTCTGGGTTCAGACACACTCGATATGCTCTACACTTGTTGAAGATCTGTCTAAGCTCAGGGATGTGGCATTTTCTTTGTTGGGAATGAGCACATAAATCATCCACATATACTTCTAAGCTCTTTCGCAAGAACTCCTTGAAGACATGACACATGAGCCTTTGGAATGTTGTGGGTGCATTGGTAAGCCCAAATGGCATCACACGAAATGCAAAGACTCCCCATTCTGTGGCAAAGGCCGTTTTGTGTTGATCTTCAGTGGCAATGGCTACTTGATTGTAACCTGAAAATCCATCAAGGAAGCTATAAACTTCCTTGCCTGCAACACGCTCCAATAAATGATCAGTGATTGGAAGCAGATAATCTATTTTTGAGGATGAAAATATTTTCAAAGGGGGGAAGGATGTAATAAAGTAAAGTCTATGATCTAAGCATCCGATTGGTTTAGATAGATCTGAAATGGGACACTGCTTGGTCATTTGTATGTATGACCAAAGTTCTCGAGTCTAGACTTACTAGAAGGTCATTTACTCTTGTAACCAAGTGATCAACTTAGCCTAGTGGTTAAGACTCAAGGATGTGAAGGAGAGGTCTTGGGTTCAACCCCCATGGGGTACATGGGGAGAGTATTTTTCCCAAAGAGATCGAGAGCCTTCTAGAAGCATCCACTTAAGTTAACTCGAGTTAGCTAGGACACTTGGTGCATATGCGGTTACATGGCTGACACATGGATGGTTAGTATCCACCTGCCGAAGAAGGAAGCCCCCTGGAAAGAGCTATATATGTTGGGAGAAGAGTCATCTCTCTAGCATGTGGTGGTCGTAGTCCTGTCTTGCAACTACTTTAAAGTTTAAATGCAAAACTTAAATCCATTTGTGTTTAACAATGCAACCCAAAATTGATTACAAAAATGATTATCATGATCTAAGAACAAAACTTTTTAAAAACCATGATGTGGAAAACTGCATTTGATAATTGATCTAGCGATTGTCTTCAAGGGGCACAACTTTCATTAAGTTGTAGGGCTTAGGCATTGATTTTCTATGATTGTATTCAACAACTTCAGATGTAGACATTTTCTTTTTACATGGGATAAAATATGCATATTTTTTGAATCTATTTACTATTGTGTAGTTTATATCATTATGTGAAGATGCCATAGGAAGAACAATAATAAAATCCATAGAATTCATGACTATGGTCCTTTGGGAATGGGTAATGCTATCAACAAACCAAATGTTTTACCATGATGATGTTTAACTCCTCAATGTATAATACAATGTGAAACAAATTGTGTGATGTCTTTTTCCATATGCGACCAAACGAAAAATACTTTATATGCATAAAATAGTGATGTATATGCCATGGTATCCTAGATATGGGGGTTCATGCACTTCTTTCATTACAAACTCTTTAAAAGATTGTGTAATGCATAATCTCTTTTGAGAATATAAAAATCCATTGTGAAAGATATAACGATGAAAATCATGTGATGGTGAATTTTGAAAATCATTACATGCCCATGAAATATAAAAATCAGATGCATAAATAGGAATCATTAAATGAATGGATATGAGTGGAGAAAAATATTATTCACATTAACAAAATCATATATTTCAAAAGGAAAAAAACTAAGAGCATCAACAATTATATTACCATTACCAAATTTTCATTGAAATATAGGATAAAAATCCCAAGTAAAAGAATCCCATTTACATGTCTATCAAAAAACAAATATTGACTTATTAAGCATTTTATTGCTTGTTGATATTTTTCTCAAACAAATAAATTCAATTCCAAGAAAATATTTGAGCACTCCAAGATTTGAAATCTCAAATTCATTCCCACGCTTAACCTTTATCCATTTGATGCTTTAATTATCACTTCTCGTTATAATCAATTCATCCACATATATGCATATGTAGACAACTAGACTTCCTTCCCTATTGAGGTATAGTGAGGGATTTGCATCACTTGCCTTGTATCCACACCTAGACAAATACTCCACAAGCCTTTGATTACATGCCCTAGGAGCTTGCTTTAGACCATACAATGCTTTTCTAATTTTACAAACAAAATCTAAATATTAGGGTGTTCAAAATCTAATGGTTGAGTCATGTAGATTATCTCCTATAAATCACCATTAAGAAAAGCATTCTTTACATCCATTTTATATATTGGCCACCTCCTTGATGTGCTGAAGCCACAAATTGCCCTAATTGTGGTAATCTTTGCAGTTGGGCTGAATGTTTCTTCATCATCAATCCCATAGGATTGAGATAATCCCTTTTCCACAAGCCTTGCTTTGTACCTAGGATTTGAACCATCAGATTTTTTCTTCACCTTATAGACCCACTTGTTGTCAGTTACCTTCATCCCTTGTTGTCTTGGAACTAGACTCCATGTTTTGTTGTCTTCAAGGGCTTTGTGCTCTTCTTCCATAGCTTCTTGCCACTCCTTTATGTCTGTGGCCTCTTCATAAGTAGAAGGTTCATGATCTTCATTTCTAATGTTTGAAAGGTCTGATTTCCTTCTAGTCCATGCCTCCACAAAGCCATTCCTTGGGTCTTCAATAAAGCATCATTTGTGGTTGAACTTTACTTGGTATCACCTTTCAACCATTTGTCCAATAGAGATTAAGTTCTTTGTAATAGTAGGAATATGCAATACCTTAGATAGTCCTCTTGCTTTGTGGTTGCCTTCAAGCTTCACATATCCCATTTGTTGTATCTCATGCTCTCTATTGTCTCCTATCTCCACAAAGCCTCTTTGCTTGGGTGCTTGAAGATTTTTGAAGTAATCCTCTTTACCTGACATGTGGTTACTACAACCACTATCTATATACCACACCTCATCATGTAGTTGACCTTCACTATATGCTTCATAGCTAACAAATGCTCATTTTCTAAATTGGTTAAGGAGTTAGCATAATTACCTTGCCCTTTGTAATTGTTCCCACCTTGCTTTTGCCAATAATCTTTGGCATAATGTCCTTGCTTCCCACAATTTAAGCATCCATTTGAGTTGGAGTAGCCTCTACCTCCATACCTTCCTCCTCAGCTCTTCCTCTTCCTCCTGAGGATTGACCTTCATCTTGACTTGATTGACTCCCTTGATGGCTTTGGCTGCCTTGTTCGTAGTTGCTTCTACCTCTTCCTCTTGAACCACCTCTATGGCCTTTGCCTCTTCCTCCTTTGCTTGCATAGAAGATTTGGTCTTGGATGCCCTTTGACTTTTTGTCTCCATGGTGGAGCTCTTTGGTCACCATTAGAGAAGTAAGTTGTTAAAAATCAGGTAATGAATCCCTTACATACACAAATGTTGAGAATGCCTCCCATTTATCATCTTCCCTAAGCCCATTAAGTGTGTGGGCAACTAGGTCATCATCATCATCTATGATACATACTATTGAACCAAGTGCATTAGAAATCTCTTTTACTTTGGTTATGAAGTCATTAATACTCTGATTTGATGAATTCTTAAGGTTGTTAATCTCATTCTTGAGCTGAGTCTTCCTAGCCTTTGTAGAGGCAGAGTACAACCTTTCTAAACACTCCCAAACCCTCTTGGATGTATCTAGGTCTTGGATATGACCTATGATGGAGTTGGTTATGTGTTGATATAGAATGAAGATCATTGTCCTATCGCTTTCTTCGCACTCTCTAATGGATCTCCTTTGATTTTGAATAGGTGTAAATGGATCTATGTATGGCTTCACCTCAATACCTCTAACCAACCCCCAAAGACCCTTTCCCGTGAGGAAGTTAGAGATTTTAAACTTCCAAGGTTGATAATTTCTATTTTCAAGCTTCTCAATCTAACTATTATAATATCCCATTGTGTATGAGACTATAAAATGGCTCCTAGTGCCTCCTTGGATTGTGATGGATGTGAGAAGGAATGGTATTTTAACTTCCTAGAAGAGCTTCCACTTGTCTTCAACCTTTGGTGATGATAGAAGCTCTCCCTTGCTTCAACATCTTCTTCAAATCCTCCTTGAATTTTCTTCAATTCTTGGCTCTCAAGAAATTTCAAGTCATTTCCCACAAGCTATAGATCATTGATTTGTACAATCCAATCTATGTCAACCTGCTTGCACAAGACATATCAAAATCTACCCGAATAGATAGCTTATACCTGTGTACCTCTTCATACACATATATTGGGGATTAGTAGAGATAGACTAGAGAGCTCTCAAGCTCAACATACACAAGGATAAGAAATACTTGAGACTACAATTATATTTAAAAGAAAGCTTAAAACAAGAGCTTTAAGGCAAGCTATCTTGTGCATGAAACATATTACTACACAAAAAGATATAAAAGAAACAAAATCTTAGCCAAAGTGAAAAATACAGCTAGCAAGGGGCTAGCTTGGACTTTGAGTATACACTCCTAGTGAGAGCCTAAAAGTGCACAAACAAAGCAATTTCTTATAGGATGGCCACAACTTTTTTCCAAGCAATTGCTTATATAATGCTCCAAATGTTGGTGTATAGTCTGAATTCAAAACATGCCTCCAAAATCCCCCACTCTTATCAATCAAGGTAGATAGAATCTTGAGCTGAAAAAATTGTGGAAAAATTGTTGAATACTTTACTAAAAAGTGAAGTGATGTAGCACTTGAGGTAAGCCTTGGTTCACACACACTTGAGATTGTACATTTCTAACAATACAACATACATACATACATGCATATATACATACATACATACATACATACATACATACATACATACATACGTACTACATAAATACATACATACATACATACCTACATACATGCATAAATACATACATACATACATACATACATACATACATACATACATACATACATACATACATACATACAATTAAAAAATAAAGAAGCAAGGGCGTATATATTTCACAAAAAGGCTTTTCTTCAAATAGAATGAAAATACAAAAATGACAAATGGAAGCATTTACTTTAGCAAGTAGTGGAGGCCGAAATAGAATCAATCCAAAAGCTGAACCGAACGAGAAGAGTTGCTACTCAAAGTAGTGGAGATATGGAGAAGACCTCACGAAATCATCATGAGAGCTTGTGGTTACTTGGTTAAAAAAGATGCAAGGGAGGACACTCAAGCATAGAGGAAGAAGGGGGTGAAGTACCCTTGTAGGTAGTTCATTTGGTTTTAGTCATTTCAGATTTTACAATCTCATGGACTATGTCCACTCGCTCACCATTTCTAGGTAGCCTGATTGCGAGAGTCATATCGCTCAATATATGTATCCATTTCAAGAGTTTAAATATTTGTTGGATAGATTATCTTGTTTACTTTCTTTATCTAAAATTGTTTTATCAAATTCATCATGTTCTTTAAGTTATTGAGTTTTTATTGAAGATCCATTTTTAGCCTAACTAAGTGGACAAGTAGCTTGTTTTGAGGCAAAGAGTTGTCAAACAAAAAATACTCCAAATTGAGTTTTTGATAGCTCATTTAAAAGCTATTAGCGTCTAGTTTGAGTGACCAAATCCACAAGTTCATTGTATTCTTCAATTGATACTAGTTTTTAGTGTAAGGTTCAGATGTAGGTAAAAGTCTTGATCTTGGGAAGGTCTTTTACACTTTCCTTGCACATAGGAGATGAATTCTCCAATACATACATACATACATACATACATACATACTACATACACACATACATACATACATACATGCAAACATACATACATACATACATACATATGTACATACGTACATACATACATACATACATATATACATACATACATACATACATACATACATACATACATACATACATACATACATACATACATACATACATACATACATACATACATACATACTAGCTCCCAGGCAGGCACTAGCCCTCGTGGACATTGAAAGTCTCCCCATTGAGGAGGAGTTGAAGGAAAGCCCACTGGCTTTGAGAGCATTACATGACATACCTGTTTAGAATCCTCCCCAGGGGCACACATCACCAGTAAGCAAAAACTCGCATTGGTTCAATGATGTGGCAGGACCTCTTGGAGAAGGCACTTACTTGTGGGAGGCAGAAATAGAGTTCAACGGACGCTGGGGCAGGTATCACTTCTTTACCAGAGAGTTTGAGAGGCTTCAAAATAATGAAGGGTTGAAACGGATATGGAAGAAGTCTGGACTATATGATTACTTCAAAGCCCGGTTACGAAGCCAGACTTTCTAAGGTGTTCTTACTTGATTAGCACCCTCACTCCTAGTAAAGAGAAAAAGGGGTATAACACCTTTGTCCTACCATCTCTTACAAGAGGTAATGAACTGAAGCGCTTCAAATTGACTAACAATTTGGTAAGGGAAGCTCTCGATATGAAAGGTATGCATATCCCCACAGAGAAAGAGACAATGGTCCTAGACAACATGAAGAACATGAACCTGACTAAACTGAAGGACATGGTGGCAATGACACCAACTATTGCTATTCACCTTCGAATGTGCATGCAACATTTTGTGTTCCCTGCTCGAGAGATTCATGATGCCACCCAAGAAGATATGGTTCAGTTTATACTTAGCAGACGCCTTCAATTTGACAATCAACATGCCTCATTGGATTATTGACCAAATACACTTGGCACATCAACAATGGTATAAGAAGCAAAAGTTAGTACTTTATGGATGTTGTGCTCTTACAAGGATTGTTTACCGATGCTTGGCATATGATGTGCCAATTCAAAGGGCACTTGTTTGGACCAGGGTGCAATAATTTCAATGAAGACTATTAGTCGTAGGGCCTCCATCCAAGAAAATGAGGGGAGCAATTTAGATGCCCTGTGCACAGGCCCGTGGTGCTACACTAACACCAGAGACAACTCCACGACTTCCAAGGCGAGTGCAACCTTTCACTATCAGACTACCAAGGCATAGCGCAGAAGGACCGAATCTAGTGTTCCCACCAATACCCACTGATTTGGAGTTCCCTCATGGCTTCACGCTAGAGGATCTAACGGATGAGGAGGTAGCAAGAATAATTAATGCTACTAATTTGGAAGTTGAGTCAGAGCAAGCAAGCGTACAACAAATGGTCATGGACCAACCCCATCCAAGTCAACTAGATGTAGTCGAAGTAGATGAAGATGAAGAGGAGACTGCAGAAGAGGAGCAAGAGGATGAACAAGAAGGACTATCCGACGAAGAAGAGCATGAATATGAGCAAGAAGTTATACCGGAACTTGAAGGTGCCCCTGCCTATACAAAACAATTAAAACAACTGTATGATACCATTAACGGGGTTCAGGAACAACACAAACTATCCCTGGCAGCAGGAAAGGCCCTAATGAACCAGATCTTGGAAGATGAAGGTGTGGACGAGCAATACATGGCAACCCTTGACATGATTGCTGATGCATTGGGGGTACCTGAGACAGTGCATATCGCTCTCGCCCAATCGCAGAGATCGGAGCGAAATATGGCAGACGTCCCCCTAGACCAGGGAAACAAATGAATGTCTTGGTATCAGAACCACATCCACTACCACGGGCACAATTCATACCATTCATCACACTGATGAAGCCCATACCTCAAGTGCACCCCCGTCACCCCCTTTACCACCCTCCCCTCCAACTCCACCACATCCACTACCACGGGCACAATTCATACCATTCATCACACTGATGAAGCCCATACCTCAAGTGCACCCCCGTCACCCCCTTTACCACCCTCCCCTCCAACTCCACCACCTTCACCTCCTACCACCACTGTCACCACCACTATCACAACCTTAGATTCCACTTCCCATACCGAAGCAAAGAATGTCAGTCAACCCTCACAGTCTGCACAACCTGACACCAACCCAATCGTGATTACTACCACTGACACTGTAATTCTAATCGTAGCCACTGAAAACCCCGATCCCCCCATCACACTTCCTGGTGGTTCATTTTCACAACTGCACATGCCACTTTACACCTTCACGACCATCACCACACCGACAATTCCCATGTACACAATCACTCCCACGACCGCATCCACACATGACTTCATGGACATATCACCCACTTCCGCCCCTCTCCCTGATATTCCCACAATCTCCCATTCCCCCACCACCCACATCACCCTTCTCAAGCACAACATACACACTCCCTTTCCCTTTTCCCTACCCTCCTGCATTCAACACCTTCCCATCATCCACTCCTATTAATAATGTATTTAATACTTTGTACCAGTGTATGTCTCAATTACAACAGGATTACCAGCACCTAGATGCTGAACATACGAGCCTGTTCAAAAACCATGAAATGCTACAAGAAAGATTCATTAATTTAGAGAAGGAAAAGCGGCTACTACAACAGCAGTATGACACTTTACAGGCACAACATGATCATTTAGTAGCCAATCCACCCCAGCCAGATACCGAAGAAAAACAACAACTCGATGATATGTTACACGCCCAGATAACTGACAATCTCAAGCTTCGACGTAACCTCGCCTTACTATGAAAGCACATGTCCGCAACACTCGAAGAAAACAAACGACTACAAAAACAGAACGAAGAAGACCTGGAAGCAGCAATGGAGAGTTCACCGTAGGAAATCGACCCAGAGCATTTCAAGGCCATCCCATCTGAAAATATGCAAATCGTGTTGGAAACACATGCCGATATCCTAGAAGCACATGCTGCCTTAGAAAAGGAGAGGGATGACCTACTAAAGCAACTCGCAGCTCAGCAAGAGTCACCAAAAGAAGTCACAGCCGCAACAGACTCATTTGAAGAAGTCGTATAACTCAGAGCACAACTGGAAGAACTACGAAATAAAGTTCTTCAATACGAGCGTCAACCCTCTCCCCTCATGGAGCCGGAACCTGAGGACTTCGTTCCAATTGAAGTTGAGGAGACTTTTGAAGACCCATATGTACCCATGCCTGCACCAGGGGCTAAGCAAATAGAGGAAGGAATGGACACAATTGAGATCGAAGCTCCTGAATGGATGCAAAAGTTAGAGAAGGTTGGTGCAACCCATGATGAGAGAGTTGCAGTACAGATATAATCTATGTCCCGATTGGAAGAAGTCGTCATCAAATCGGATTACTACAGAAACCTCTCCCATCATCGGTGGATTGGCACGTCCGATGATTTGTATGTCCCATTCTACGTATTAATGGTAGATTATAATGATCAGATCAAGCAGCGAACAACAAAAGAACCAACCTCGGCCACACAATTTGCACCCGATGACATCCCTGCAAGTGCCACACATGGGAATATATTTCAACCTACTTGGAGGATACGCCTACTTGAAACATACCCCGAGATGGTATGCACTTGGAATAATATGCCTTTATACATCAAGTATAACCCATGCTACTGTCCTATTTTTCGACGCTGATCATGGCCCGAGTATACCAAAATAGTGATGACAGTCAAAGGATGTGAAAATTGGCTAAATTATGTATACTTGGCACCACCTAGAGGCCAACCCACCGTAGCATACATGATTTCGACCATTTGGCATTGGGGAGTCAGATTCAAGAATGTACCAGATGTCATGGCACAGATGTGCCTCAAAATCTTTGAGCTAATGTTGGTTACATTCAGGACCTTTAAGAATGTCAAAGAACCTCACATACCATTTCATATTTTTGTAGCTCCATTTTGTGCAAGCCAAGGATTCCTTGAGCTTGAGGAGCTTTAGAAGTACCTACCTATCAATTTTCACATTTTTTAGACTCCATTTGAGCCCCCAAATAGGCCCTAGAACCTAATTTTTAACTAGGTTGGACACTAGGTCTGGACAGGGCCAAAGCTAGTCAAAAACTATAAAAAGAGCTAGAGAGCTCATTTTTGAGGTTAGCTTGTTGTAGAATTGAACTTGTAAGAGCACTTTTGAGTAATCTAAAGAAATCCATTGTCTCTCTCTCTCTCTCTCTTTGTTCTTGTTGTGTGTGCGCGTGTGTGTGCATGTTAGTGCTTCTCACTCACACACTTGTGCCATCACTTGTTCGAGGTCTTCACACAATGCAATCAAGTGGAAAATAGGACCCTTGAAAAGGTATATAGGTCAATTTGTGACTTATTTTGGGATGATTCATTTTGTATGGAGAGGACTTGAATGAGAACTTGAGAGCTCTTATCTTTCACTTCTAATCTTGTTACTTGAGTTTCATGGTGATTGTTGATGAATCTATGAGTGTTTCCCTTGGATTTGTTTTGTTAGTCAGCTGTTCTTTGAGTATTTCATGATAATAGAAGTTCTTTTCTTCATGACCTATCTCCATTATCATTATAATTACTGATAATTATCATTATAATTATCATTATAATTATCATTATATTATATTTGATGGAATGCACACAGTTGACTGTGTGCATTCCATCAAAATCACGATTCTCTCATCTTGATGATACAGGTATTGAAATTAACCTTTGACTTTGTAATCTTAATCTACATAAAAAATAGCATGAATTAGGCACAAGAATCATCTCAAAAGCTTATTCCTAGCTTAAGATCTATGAAACCCTAATATTTCATATAACCTTTTCATGACTTCTCTATTGAAGCTGATTTTGCTGACAAATCTTCGACACCATTGACCAAGAAGGGGGTTGTGGTCTTAGTATACTTCTTATATTGACAAATTAAATGTGTTTAAGTTGCTATTCTTTTATGCTATGATGATTGGAGGGGACAACTCCAAAGGAGATGGCATCGTTTTCGAGGAAGTAAGCAAAGCTTTCAGTCATTGGAGCTTTGGACCTTTGCTCGATCTTCCAAGTTCATGGTAACAAACATTTTTTCAAAATTCATTGTGAATCATCATGTGTGCAAGGATGTAAAGGTGAGTGTGTTGTCTTTTCTTTAAGAGTAATTCATGAGAAAGTAAAGAGTTGCATGTTGTTCTTTAAGTTCAAGTTGCACAATTCCCAGCCATTATCATCAATTTTTAGGCACATCCAAAGAAACCCTAAATAATTTGTTTACTTGTTATTTGGGGATCAAAAAATCAATTAAAAAATTAGTAAAACTAAAAAAATACAAAACTAAGGGGAAGAAAGTTATGGAAAACAATCAAAGAGATATATTGAACTAGAACAATTGAAAAACATGTAAACTTGGATGAAGTTGAAGAAAACACGATTCTCTACAGAAAATCGTGATTCTTGGAGAAGGGTAAGAACTTTATAATATTTGTGAAAAGAATAAAAATTAGTGAGTATTAAGGAGTAATAGTGAAAAAGGGATGAAATACATAGAGAAATTGGTAAGATTATGAAGAGAAGGTGAAAATCATGATTCTGAGTAGAAAGCATAAAAGGAGGACTTAGAAAAATTTTGATCATTTGTTGAGAGTGAGAAAGAGAGAGAGAGAGAGAGAGAGAGAGAGAGAGAGAGAGAAAGAGAGAGAGAGAGAGAGAGAACAAAAGAGCAAGAAATCACGATCCTCACAGAAAATATCTTTTGGCAAAGAGGACTGAGCTCAAGCAAGGTAAAACTCTTACTAATAATTTTAGATAAAATTTTTTATATTTTTTGCAAAAGTTTTGGAAAAAAGTCAAGTATTAAACAGTTGAGTTCTCTAGACTTGTCAAGTAACTTTTCTATACATTTGAGATCTCTAATGTTGGGGGATTCTTAGACAAGAAGGAGTTTGAGGGTTTGTAGGAGAAAATGAAAAGACCAGAAGAGGAAATACACCTTGGAAGCTTCTGCCGATTGATTACAGTAAGACAATTACAATGTTTGAAGCAAAATACAAGCCAATACTTTTGTGCACAATCACACAGAGTGCTCAATTACAAAATACCCAATATCCCAAAGTCTTCTTGCCACCGGCCTCCTCTGCACTAGACCTCCACCTGCTTTAAGCTTATCCTTGTGCACACCTTGCATCAAGCTTCCACTAATAAGGGGGAGGAATGAATACCTTCTGTCGGCACGCACACACTGCAAAGAGACCTTGAGATCCTTGGGGGACTAGCTTAGCACCCTCTGCACAATCCCTTAGTCACTCTCTATGCACTCCTGCAACTCCACTTCTCTGCGTCGCACACTGGTGACCCTAGCACTTCTCTTTCTTGCTTCACTTAGACTATGCTTCTCTTGCTTACTCTAAGATTGGTCCAAGAATGGTCCTTGCCTTGATTTGAGTGTGTCGATCACGTACGCTCCTAACTGCAATGGTATCTTGGTGCTCACTTTGATGTCCCAAGATTGTCTTCACAAGTGGCAGCCAACGACTCACTGTTTTGTCCTGTAGTGACTTTAGACTAAAACCCAAAATTTTAATTGGGGGGCCATATTTTCACCTGTGCGTACGCTGCCGCTTCACATACCTTCACATTTTCCTTTTAAGTCTTCACTTTTGCACATAAGGGGGGGTTCACCTAAACCTTCCAAAACACTTTAAAACACACTTTGAACCTTAGGGAAATTAGAGAAAATACCTCTGCAACCTGCAACCCACTTTCTCCAATTTACCCTTTGTGGACAATTAATTGTGCACTACCTGTGCACTTTGACACCTGCACCTCAGCAAGGGAGGGTTAAGGATGTGGCCGGGCAGATTGGGAAAGGGAGGCAGGTGGGTATGATGATGGGGTCCGGAGGGGGTGAAAATGATCAAACAATAGAGTTACAGAGGGTGCGTGTGGAAGATTATGAAACATAAGGTAAGACAAGGTGAGAATAGGCCATGTGGACAATGTGGAGAAATAAAAACATGTGATAAATGTGCTCCAAACATGTTGGTTTTGACCAAAATTCAGAGAAAAAGTTGGAATTCGGGAAAATAAAGCCAAAAACTAAGTTCAGAGGTGTCAAAAAACATGAAAATGACTCCATTTTTGTAAAAAACAGCCAACCGAGGCACGATCCAGAGCCAAAAGCTTTTAGCCATTAAAAAGAAAAAATTTAAAATTATATATATAATAAAAATTAAAAAAATATTTTTTTTTTATTATTTTTTTATTTTTGAACGTCCATACCAAAAAATCAAGAAAATAAATAAAAACAAAATAAATAAAATAAAAAATAAAAATAATAAAATAATAATAAAAAAAACAATAAAATAAACAAAATAAAAGAAATAAAAAAATAAATTAAAAAAATAAAATGGGGGGGGGAAAGGGTTGGTCGGTGGTGGTCGGTGGGGGATGGGGGGCGGGGGGGGGGGGGGGGGGGGGGGGCTGTCAGAACCGGGGGGGGGGAGGGGGGGGATTTTTTTTTTTTTTGGAGAAAAAAGCAAGAAAACGCCCTGGGGGTCCTTTTCTTTTTTTTTTTTTGAAAAATAACCCAAAAATAGAGAAAAATGAAGGAAAAATCCAAAAAAATACCTAAAAATGGCCAAAAATTCTGAAAATTTCTCATGAAATTTTCCACAGGGCTAGGCCCAATTTCTTTCATCAAACCACAGAGAGCCTCCTTTTATTCCTCCTATTTGGCAAGAAAATGACATCGAAAAGGGATAAAAAATGCTAGAAAAATGCTAAAATTGCTAGAAAAATTTCCAAAAATACCCAAAAGTTTTACGTTTGGAGAGGTTATGAAATGCCTTCTAGGTTTGCTAAAAACACCAGGAACAAGAATGAAATTGATAAGAAAACTACTAAAACTGAGCAAAATGAGATGAGAAAGTTGTGTACAACCTGGACAGATTTTGCAGTTCCAGGTGATCCATACTTCTTCAAGTGTGTTGATGATAGGCCTTGAGCCTTGATATGTTGACCAGTGGCAAGGCCTCTCCTTTCAGCGTCTCTAACTCCACAGCACCCCAATTTAGCATTGTTTTGACTCTATAAGGTCCTTCCCAATGTGGAAGCCATTTTCCTCTCAGTTGTGTATGAAGATGAGGTCTATGGAGAAGAACTAACATGCCTGCTTCAATGTTGTTGTTCCACAGATGTCGATCATGTGCCTCCTTCCTCTTCATCTGAGTCTCTATCAATTGTTTTATTGCTAGTAGACGAATCTCCTCCACTTTATGTAGTGCTCCGAGCCTCTGAGAGACATCACAATCCTTCTTGCCCTGCATGAATGCTATCTTAGGTGATCCATGTAAAAATTCAAAGGGCTTGTTGCAGAGCTAAAGAGCGCAGAAAGCAGAGAAAAAAGACGGGCCCCAAAATTTTTCCGATTTGGACACACAATTTTTGTAATATGACCACCTTTGTACATATTTTCCATTGTAAATGCACTAGAGGAGTCCTCTAGATGCATCCCCTCAGAAGATTAGTGAATCACCCATGTATATTAGTAGGAAGTTAGCAATTTAGTGAATAAAGTGCCGGTCTCTTGTGTGAAAGGACCAAACTTAGGGCACTAGTATATAAGTCAAAAGTGACTCATTGTAAAGGACTTCTGGTCATTGTGAAGAAGAGCACTTCTGAAATTTCGAGTTTGCCTCTTCCTTGCTGATTTTGATCTTCATTTTGCTCATGTATGTGTGTGTGATGCTTGAAATGCAAGTGTAGGACTGTCGTCTACCCCTTCCCCCTTGTTTTGAGTGGCTGTAGTGTGTGCGTAAGCGAAGAGAAGCAAAAACGCGGGTGTTAGTAGTTCCCGTAATTCACTGTTTCTGCCATAACTTGCAGCAGAGTGGTCAGAATTGAGTGAAACCACCACCATTGGATTCGTCTCGTCGAGAGCTTCGAAACGAGTACCCTATTGCCTATGTTCGGAGTTCTGGGCTGGGAGAAAACCTCTAAAAACCAAAACTGCTGAAAGTAGGTTTGCGGCAACACTTCCAGTTTATCAGTAGGTGTGGGTAGTATTGGTCTTTTCTCTTGCTTGGATAGTTAACTCACTTCATTTTCTATCACGTGTGCAAATGTCTTCATACACTTGGTAAGTCATTCCTTCGGATTGATAATTAAATGTGTGCAAAGGACTCCACTATATGCACTTGCGTTGCAATTGAGGTATAGTCTCATTGGTGCAAGTCCTTGAGTCATTGCGGCTCAAGTACACACGTTTTTGGCGCCGTTGCCGGGGAGGCACTCCACCAAGTTGCCTTCGTGATAGTTAGAGAGCAAGTGTGATCGAATCGTACTTGTAGAGGTGAATTTGTCCATTGACGAGTAGTATTCCATGTCAGCACTTGTCACTTCTCATCCTTGAGGTGTGTGTGATAAGTTTTAGGTTTAAGTGTAGGAGGAGGGAAGAGAAGGAAGAATTAGGGTTAGGTTAGAAGGAGAAAGAGTGAGGAAAAGAGGAGTAGGAGTAGGCCAAAATTCCCAGAAAATCTCCAAAAATTCAAAAATTTTAAGTTCAGTCAAAAAAAAATATATAAAAACCAAAAAATTTGGCTCATTTGACACTTCACAGAATTCTGGTATCGTTTGCGAGCAGCGACCAGTGTCGTGAGTTTGGTATCGTGGCTTTCAGGCTTTTACAGCTAGGCTTTGAGCTCCCATTGCAATCAAGACAATACCAAGGTAAACATTCTCTCAAATTATCTGTCACAAACACTTTAAAAATGATCAAAAGCATGATTAAAAGTTTGCGCAGTATCGCGGGGGGGAAAAACTGATATCATAGTTATCTTTTTGTGAGATACAGAGGTCTAGGAGGGAAGAGGAGAGTAAGAAGAGCAAGGGGGTAAAAAATTCCTTGGAAAAACTTGCATTTTGGCTTGAGTATCGCGATCGGTTGAGTTTTGGTATCGCGATACCAAAATTCCCTAGTATCGCGATACTCGCCGAAGTATCGTATCGCTTGATACCTGCCTTGGTATCGCGATACCATTTTTGGTATCGTGACCCCAAGTTGGTATCGCGATCGTACATTTTCTGTAGTATCGTATCGCTTGATTCCTGCCTTGGTCTCGCGATACCATTGTTGGTGTCGTGTCGCTAAGTTGGTATCGCGATCGCGCTTACTGCAGAGGTATCGTATCGTCCGGTACTAATACTTGGTGTCGCGACACCATTGTGGTGTCGTATCGCCTAAAGTTTTTAGTATCGCGACCGCACCTTATCGAGTGGTATCGTATCGCCTGATACAGTGGTATCGCGACACTATTGTAGTATCGCGACACTGCTTCAGTATCGCGATCGTGCCCTCTCAAGTGTCGTATCGTCGACTGCTTGTCTTGGTATCGCGACACTACTTCGGTGGTATCGTATCGCCAAGATTAGTATCGCGATCTCACTTACTGCGGCGGTATCGTAACGTCTCCTGTCAAGGATCGTATCGCGACACCACATTGAGATCGTATCGCCTCTTATTTCCAGTATCGTAACGTCTACTTTGCCGGTATCGTATCGTGGTATTTCCCAGTGAAGTATCGCGACACAATATCTGGTATCGTATCGTCTGGCAATAAAACCTGGTATCGCGACACCAGACTGATATCGTATCGTCTGGGTGTCTGGTATCGTATCGCTTGGAGCTCTGGTATCGTATCGCCGAGAGCAGTATCGCCAGGAAGTGGTATCGCCGAGATAAACCCTTTCTTTAATCAGACACTTTGAGCCTTTAGGAGAGCTAACCAAGGGGAATCTAAGAAGTATAAAGGGAGGCTTAGGTGTGTGGATGAACTTGAGGTCAGGAAGAGTGCTAAGTAGCCGAAGGAGTGTCATCTCTTCTATAGGAAGCACTGCTCAGGTCAGTCACCACTCCGTCTACTCAGAGACCTCTAGTGAGTCTGAGGAAGACATACCCATGGCATCGGAAGACATGCAAGGTCCAGCACCACATAGGAACTTCATGTCTACAGTGGAAGGTGAGTACCGCACCGCCTTACAATATGTGTCCACAAATGCCCAGGAGATTCCGATCTACCTGGATGGCTTAAACAGGTCTGTTGCCAGAATGGCAACAGTACAAGATGTCACCATCATACCACGACCAGCCGTCAAGTACGAGGGAGGTGCTTACACTGACAAAATGGGTCACATCTACATAGTAACTGAATTTCCAGAGAGGATCAATGAAAGAGGAGAGTTCATGGATCCCAACAACTCTGAAGAATTAGTGACCACCCCTAGAGGCAGATCGCAAGTATCACGGGTCTTGAGAGGAGACTTGATACCTCAAGATGACTACTTGTTGGAAGTCTACATGATTCAAGGAGCAGACTTATTGCTTCAAACTGACGTACCTGTTCAAGGAATAGGAGAGAGCCCCATGACCTTCTATGAGTTGAAAGACCCAGAGGACGAAACTAGACTCACTTACCTAGATAAGAATCGAAGAAGATATTGGCCGGTAGGTGTCCTAGACAAGGCTCGGCTGAGATATATGGGTGCGCCTGTATTTCCTCAGAGGGAGCAGGCAACTACCTCGCAGAATCCTTTTGGAGATCAACAAGAGACGGAACATACCACATCAGGACAGACCAGTCAAAGAAGTGTGCCCAACCGTACTCATGTACAGTTTGCAACTCCAGGTGAGCACACTCATAATCAGACTCACACAGGGATGGGAAACCATTTCCGACCACCGGTCAGACCACGACCACCTGTGGGAGGACAGCCAGGAATACCTCCACTACGACCAGCTGTCCCGGTTTTCCCTGTAATGCCCAGACCACCTGAACCAATGAGGAGATTGAGACCAATCCAAGTAGCTAAGTTTATGAGAAACCATTACGATGGATCAGGGGAGCCATATGATCATATTGCCGAATTTAAACAAGTTCTAAGAGCGGAGCAAGTAGAGGATTTCTTTGTGCAGTATGAGTCCTTTGGACTCACCCTCACAGGAACAGCTCTAACTTGGTTCCAACCTTTAGATCCCAACCGATTTGGAAACATGGAGCAATTCTTTCAAGAATTCATAGGAGAATTCACAAAGAGAGGCATTAAACACAATTCTGCATCATTAATCCATAGCTTTAAGCAAAACCCTAATGAAACTGTGAAGACAGCTGCCCGAAGGTTCAACCAATACGTGGATAGATGTCCTACGGCTGAGAGACCGACTCAACAAAAGATGATTTCATTATTTTTAGATGGACTCTCTAACGGGACCCTAAGAACCCTAGTGTATGTCAAAAGGCTGCAAACATTGAGCGAGTGTCTTCAAGAGTGCATCGACTTGGAAGATAACCTTGCTGAGGATCTCAAAGGTACTACCGACCTCACAAAATCAGAAGACTCAAGAAGTACGGTTACGTCCAATTCTAGTAATATGGAAGAACTAGCTGAACTATTAGCTAAAAAATTAGGAGTCCAAGGGCAGAGAGCTTACCAATATCCAGCTCAAAGAGTGCCTATGTTGAGGAGGTGTAACTTATGTGGAGGAGAACATCCCACACATTTGTGTACCAGAGGAGGAGCTGGTGCACAACCAATGTATCCACACAACAGACAGCAACAACAAGGGACTTCTTCATACTGTCACATCGAGCAAAAATATACCAATCATACAACTGAGAACTGTCCCTTTAATAGGCAAACACGACCTGTCAATCCACCACAATACCGACCTTATGGATACCCACCTAGAGAGCTTGGTAGGGAGATGCCTAGATACAATCCGTATCCGGTAGGAGCACAGAGACAATACGAGCAAGCACTGTATCCACCACCACAACCAGTATTGGGACCCCAACTATCTCAACCCCAACAAGTTGTACCTGTGAAGTATACTCAACCGGAAGAAAACTTGGAAAGAGCCATAATACCAGCCTCAATAGCGACCAATGTAGAATCAACCAACCAAGGGTATGAACCTCCACCAGGAGAGTACTATCCATATGAAGCCAACATGATGGAATATGAACCAGCATATGACATGGCCTATTATGGATATGAGGGATTTGATCAGAATTATGGAACGGAAACTGCAACTTTAATGTATACAATGCCCAAGATACAACAACCATTGAGACCTCCTATTAGACCACCCGTGCAGAGAGGACCATGTTATAGATGCGGAGGGGATCACTTCATTCGGGAGTGTCCTCGACCTTACAACCCCCCACCACCCAGGATTTGGGAAGGATATTGTAGTGAGTGTGGGAAGGAACATCTCTTCAGAGATTGCCCTAAGAACCCTACAAAAACTCAAGGTCCCGCACCAATCAACGTAATAGAGGTCATAGAAGAATCTGGAAGTGATAAGGAGTACACTGTACCGCTAAAAGCTATTACTAGAGCTCAAACAAAACAACAAACAGGAAAACAACCGGAAGAGAAACTAGAGAGCAATGAAACAGGAGACGCTAACATTCAGATAGTCGAGGATTCAGAGAACTCATGTGAGAATACCCAAAACACCAAAGTACAAAAATGGAAAGAAAGACGAGAAAAGCTCAAGGAGAAATGGGCAAGAAACAAGAGCCAAAACAGCAAAAAACAAACGAAGGGTTCTAGAAAGATTAATGAACAACAAACGCATAAGGAGATCCCTGAGACACCATCAATTAGCCCAGAGGCAAAGAAGCCAGAATCAATTCTAGCTGACCCAAAGCCAGAGGAATTGGACATGTGGCTAAAAGCATACCAAGCTAGAATCAAAATGGGACCAAACCTAGAACAACATGAAAGACTCTACCCTCAAGGGGAATTAGAGAAAGAAAGACTGGCGATATGCAAAAAACTCATAGAAGTAGCACAAGCGACTCTAGAAAAGACTATCCCAATTTTGCCTGAAACAAGGATCGCACAGGAACTATACGAAGAATGTATACAACCGAGGAATAAGGAACCTAGTCGGGAAGATGATCGAAATGAACGAATGAAATCTCAAGAAGAACAGGTATCTAGAATACCCGACCTAGAGGAAGATTGGTCCAAAGAATTGTGGAAAAGAATTAGAGAAGAGCAATGGAAAAAGGATGGAATCAGTCCACCTCCTTTTGAGGAAATAATGGGAGCAGATAGTCACCATGACCATAACCTAGAAGAAGCATATGAGGAAGTGTCAAGGTTTGATAAAGAAAGAGAGGAAACAATGAGCATTTCAACGCTGCCTAACTACATGGGAGAATATGAAAGAGAGTCGATAATAATACGAGCACCCACAGTGCATGGGAAAGAAAGAGGGAACTCAGAAGAAAGTTCACACAATCTAACAGAACTTAAGAAAACAAAGGTGCAATGTAAATTGACGGTGGAAGAGTTGCTTCAACTTAGACCACATCTATGGAGACAACTAGCAAATCAAATAGAACAACCGGCAGGGAAAGGAGAAATGAAAGGAAAGGAAAAAGGAAACCACTCCAAAATACGAGTTCCAGTTGATAAAGTAGGAGAATTTAGTGAAGGAGATGAAGGTAATACGTGCTTACCTGTCACCTACAATGGGTACATGACCAAGGCCATCTTAGACACTGGAGCCGGAGTAGGAATTGCGACGAAGGAACTTTGGGAAAAGTGGGGTAAACCAGCCTTACGACCCACTCGCATGAAGTTACAATTAGCAGATGGACATGTAGAGAAACCCCTAGGAATATTGGAAGGAATTAGGTTAACCACATGTGGAGTAGAGTTTGAACACACATTGGCCATCTGTAAGTTCGAAAAAGCAAACAATTATGAAATGATATTAGGACGACCATTCATGCGACAAATGCGAGTAGTACAAGATTGGGGCAGAGATTCATTATATCTCCAACATCAAGGGAACACTACCAAGATAAACCTGCACACATTCGCTTATAGGGATGTCCCTCCATTACAATGGAATCCAGTCCACAAAGAAGAAGATGACCTATCCATTCACAGTGCTGGATCAAGTGACCAGTCTTGGATGCATGAGGATGCCCAGTTGTGGATGTGCAAAGAAGCCAAGAAGGAGGAGTGTAAAAAACAAATGTGGCCAATAGGGCACCGTAATTATCGATCGGTAGAAGACCCCGATTATATGCCTCAAATTTTTTCAGATGAACTCTTTGAACCACATGGCTGGATGGAAATCCTAGCCACATTAGATGTTTGCGTGAATGAGGAAGTCTTGACGATGAACGACTGTATAGACGAGGAAGGATATGATGTGAACCTCTACATGGTTGTCCTCCAAGAAGTAGAAGCAGGAGAAATTGTAGAGGAAGAGGAGAAAGAAGAGTACGAAAGCATAGAAATGGAACCAGAGTTCGACTCTGAAGAACAATATTTAGAAACTATGCAAAGGGAATCAAAAGAAAAAACGACAGAAGTCTTAGCAATTGAGACTATCCCAAGAATGCACGATCATGGAGAGGACACAAGTAAAGTAGAACTGGAACCAGACCACTTCGAAGTTCCAGAACATTTTAAAAGATATGAAGTGGAAGAAAGGAAAATAGCAACTCAAATGCCTAAACGAGAAGCACGAGACGGAGAAGCCTATGATAACAAAGAACAAACCAAAAAAGTGGTTGTAACGATAGAAGACGGAGAAGAAAGATGCACGTATATTGGGAAAGACGTATCAGACGAGGAAGAAGAGGAACTCATCCACCTTATCCGAGAATATCGAGATGTATTTGCTTGGACGTACAAAGACCTTAAGGGTGTAGAACCTAGCATATGCGCTCATCGAATCCCTATGACTGCAGATGCGAAACCTTCTAAACAACGCCCTTACACGTATAACGAAGTTTACGCTGCAAAAATAAAGGAAGAAATTGACAAACTACTAGCGGCAGGATTCATTTATGAGATTGAACACACAGAATGGGTATCGCCACTAGTTGTAGTACCCAAGAAAAACGGAAAATTAAGGGTGTGTATCAACTTAAAAAAAGTGAATGCAGCAACTATACGCGACAGTTTTCCTTTACCCATCACAGACCATCTTTTGGAAAGAGTTGCCGGCAAGGAGGTCTATAGCTTCTTGGATGGATTCTCTGGTTACAACCAAGTAGCTATTGCAACTGAGGACCAGCATAAAACCGCATTCGCGACTGAATGGGGAATCTATGCATTTAGAGTGATGCCTTTCGGACTCACTAATGCACCGGCCACCTTCCAACGATTGATGTGTCATGTTTTCAAAGAATTTCTCAGAAAAAGCATGGAAGTGTATGTAGATGATCTTTGCACGTATTCCAATCAACGACCAGATCACATACCGGAACTACGGAAAATATTCAACAAATGTAGGCAGTATAGAGTTTGCTTGAACCCAGAAAAATGTGTCTTCATGGTAAGACAAGGAAAAATCCTAGGACACATTGTTTCAAAGAATGGAATATCTACAGATGAGGATAAGATTAAAGTCATATTGGACTTACCAAGACCCAAGAATGCGAAAGAAGTACAAGCCTTTATGGGACACTGTGGATATTACCGTAGGTTTATTCACATGTATGCCATAATAGCTAAGCCTTTATACGGCCTATTGACTCAGTTCACTTGGACTGACGAGTGTGAGAAGGCCTTCAACGAGCTTAAAAAGAGGCTGAGTACAGCCCCAATTCTAAAATCACCCAACTGGAACAAGCCTTTTCATATTCATGTTGATGCTTCAAACTATGCAATTGGATGTATCCTGGCTCAACCGGCCGATGAAGGAAAGCTTGATCATCCAATCGCCTACGCGAGTAGACAATTAAACCAAGCTGAGAGAAATTACACGACTACTGAAAGAGAGGGCTTAGGAATGGTCTACGCAGTAAAAAAGTTTAGACATTACCTCTTAGCCAACAAGTTCAAATTCTTCATTGACCACCAAGCCTTGCTGTATCTAGTCAATAAGCCTTGCAACACAGGGAGATTGGTACGATGGTTCTTGTTACTAATGGAGTTTGACTTTGAGGTAGTGGTCAAAAAAGGAAACACACATGTGAGAGCAGACCACCTTTCTAGGTTAAAACACGGAGAACCACCTAGCGGAGTACCCGATGATTTACCAGATACGTATTTGTTTAATCTTGAGGTATGTCCAAAGTGGGCGGAACGATTAATTCCTATACTCACCCATGGCCCTCAACACTCAATAAATAAGGATAGCAAAAAAGAGATTCTTCAAACAAGAAATTTACACATTGTTGCGGGAAGTATGTATTATAAGGAACCAAACGGTGTCTTATCAAGATGTGTCGAGGAGGACGAACAGAAGCAATTAATTCAGCAAGCACACATAAACAAGTGGAAAACCCATCAAGGAATGCACGGAACAATACGAGAATTGAAGAGGTTAGGCGTATATTGGCCTGATATGTCCAAGGACGTTCACGAGCATGTAAATAATTGTGTGGAATGCAAAGAAACTAGCACAGAGGATCACGTGTCCTTACCCTTTTCCACCATAGCGCCTAATTGGAGTAAATCATTAGTGCAATTCCTCAAAACCAAAGAACACGAAATAGGAGCTAGCATAGCAAGAAAGCGATCCCTAGAAGAAATGAGCAAGGATTATGTGATCATAGGGAGACAACTGTTTAGACGAGGGAGAGACAATCAACTCAGATTGTGCGTGCATGAAGGAGAGTATCTTCCCATATTAGAAATGGCACACGCAGGAGCTGCGGGAGGACATTTTTCAGCAGATAGAACGGTCAAGATGATTCTCTTTGCAGGCTTGTGGTGGCCAACTCTACATATGGACGCTGAAACATATGTGAGAAGTTGCGAAATATGCCAGAGAGCAAAATATCCCGTTCGAAGAGACGACATGCCTTTAAGACCCATGGTTTGTGCAAGAGCATTTACCAAGTGGGGAATTGACTTCATAGGACCCATCAATCCACCAGCTAGAGGATCACACGCGGAGTACATAATAGTAGCCACTGATTACCTGACTAAATGGGTAGAAGCCAAGGCTACCAGAAAGAATGATGCTCAAACAACTGCAAAATTCTCTTTGAGCACATATTCACACGCTTTGGACTACCGATTGAGATTGTGAGTGATCGAGGAACTCACTTCCTAAACGAAGTCATTGAATCACTTATGAATGAATTCCTAGTGATTCATAAAAAATCTGCCCCATACCATCCCCAAGCCAATGGTCAGGCAGAGAGTTCCAACAAGGTACTATGTACGGTATTGACAAAGATTGTCAATAATGGAAGGTCAGATTGGGACAAACAATTGCATCATGCAATTTGGGCCTTCCGAGTGGCATATAAAACGGCCATTGGAACTACACCTTTCAACCTAGTGTATGGGCAGAATGCAATCTTGCCAATTGACTTCTTAATTCCTACATTAAAAGTAGCTCAACAATATGAGTGGAGCGGTCATGAATTGTCTCAGCAAATAGATCAAATCGAAAAGCTGCATGAGACTAGATTGCAAGCGGTAGCAGGCATCTATGCCGCTAAACGGAGACAAAAGGCATACCATGACTCACATATTAAAGATAAGGGACTAAAAGAAGGCGACTTAGTCCTAGTGTACACCCTAAAACAGCACACAAAGAAGCTCCAAAAACGCGGATATGGTCCTCTGATCATAAATCGAATCTCCACTAGTGGTGCAGTCAATCTCGCCACACTAGACGGAGACATTCTTCCCAATTACATCAGTGGATGCCGAGTGAAAAGATTCATGGAGCCTCTGACCGATGAAATGCTGGCTAGACTATTGGGAGCTCAAAATAGGAAAAGGGAAGAAGAACGAATACGCGAAGAAGCGAGACAGGAAGCCCTAGAACGCATTAGGAAACGGAAAGAATGGATGAGGCAACGAGACGAACGCTATCTCCAAGGTGAAGAACCTATCCCTATGGCTAATTATCGAGTCAATAACCTTGATACGAATGGTGTGTACAATGCACAGCCTTACTTAAACTTAGGGATTGGTCAGACGGAGTACAAATTGATAGACGCATTAATCGACTCAGGAGCAGGACTTAGTTGTGTACGAAACAAGGTCATAAAAGATCAGCAGTTGAAAATGAACCCCACAAGTGCACGGTTGATAGGAGTGGGAGGTCAAACCATAGAATGTATTGGAACGACAAACATATCTCTACACATAGGAAATTCCTCCATGAAACAGAGAGTGTTAGTCTGCAACGATGAGGACCTGATAGAAGACTTGATTTTAGGACAAGACTGGATTGTCGAGAATGAAGTATGTATCCATCTAGCTCAAGGGTATATCTCTGCCAAAATAGGGCACAAAGAAATATTTAGCTTGTTAGGAGAGAAGCCACTGTGCCAACCTAAGATTGTGGAAAATTCGGAGAATAGCTTAGGCAAAGAACCACAAAGGGAATCCGGTACCCAGGCTCCTAAAGTCAATATGGAAACAGCAGAGACCTCGAATGCAAGGATGACCGAAGAAGAACCTGAACATTCCCCAACGGTCAAGAAAAGTTCAACCACTACCCAAAACTATCAACAGGCTACCCAACCGACCTATTGGAGGACCTCAAGCACAGGTTCCGGTCACACACAACACAAATACAAATGGGTGCGCAAGGATCAAATGAGCATTCAAGGACAACCAACACCCAACCCAGAACCAGCAAGAGGAGTAACCAAGTCTATGGAGAAAGTAGTGCAAATTTGGGTTCTGAAACCCTTACTCGAAGCTCAGAGAGGCCGACAACAGATATGGATTCACAAGAAGACTGCTCGGATTGCAAAGAAAGCTAGGACAACCCAAGAACATATCTCTTTTCAAGAACGACGAAGCAGCAGACCCATGAAATCTCAACAGCGAACCTTAGGCACAGATTTTGGTACTCTGAGTCAGATCAAACCAACACCAGTCAATCAAGGACGCAACAAAAGAACATGTATCAAAAGGATGACCACGATTCAGATATGGAGGCCGAAGAAAGTGCAAAGAAAAACTTCACCATTTGACAATCCCAATTGCACTCATGAAGTACACAATGCACCTAAAGTATGCATAATAGGGCAACATTACACGGCCACGCATTTGGCACATGATGATCCAAACAAAATTAGTGGTGCACATTCTCCAAGGGAGATTAGCTCTCAGCTTGAACTCAAATAGGAATGGATCTACAGTGTAAATAAATAAAAGCTTCGGCTATGCTAACAGTTGTTCTCTTTCAGGAAAATGAAAAAGAAACAAAAAAGGTGGTAAGAGATCTCAACTATGTGGTTATGGGAACGGAGTGAAGAACGATGATACTCAGAAATGCACCACACTACTGCATTCTTTGGTATGAAACTAATATACTTCACTTACAAGTGCAGATGGCTTCTGAAGACTCTGAAGCTACGATCCAAGAGGAGGTTCAGGAATTTCCTCCTCAATGTCTTACGAAAGCAAAAGGACATTGGTTCAGGGATGAGCAGCCGGTTGAGGAGTATCTTTTCTTGGCCAACATAAAGATCATGGACACAGAGCATCAGTTTCCGATTATGTCCCAGGACTTTAAGGTTTTACATGGAATGCCTTCCACGATCGACATCATGAAGAAAGCAGGAATTGATAAGTATTTTGAATTACCTATCTATAAACCGGACTTCCAACGTTGTACACAAGTCATGAACACCCTTCAACCAGCACTACATGATCCATTGGCACCAGAAGCAACTGTGATGGACAAGAATGGAGAATGGGTGGTGATTCAGTTTTCCCATGATTTAATCAAAGAAGCATTCGGATGGGAAAAGGA
The DNA here is from genome assembly GCA_020310875.1 of Ceratopteris richardii. Classification (NCBI taxonomy): domain Eukaryota; kingdom Viridiplantae; phylum Streptophyta; class Polypodiopsida; order Polypodiales; family Pteridaceae; genus Ceratopteris; species Ceratopteris richardii. The sequence goes on along the minus strand of CM035419.1, from coordinate 109,638,282 downwards.
TGGTGTCAACATGGTCAAGGAAGAGAGTCGTGGTGCAAAAACAAGAACCTTCGTAGACATTAATAGGGTGGACATCGAAGAAGAAGTCAGATTGATTCACCAACATTTCTGCTTCCCAAGTATGAACAGATACACGGCACCTCAAAAAATCATTGTGCAATTATTGTCTCATGCCATAAAACAGATCGGCAATCAAGTAAACCTTACACCCTATGTGCAAGAAAGATTGTTCGAAGCGAAGAAGAAATGGGAAAATAAGAAATTCCTCAACGGAACGACGGCCCTGACCATCATGATTTACCATGCATTGGGCATGCGAGAGTACTTACAAGAGATGCCATCTTCGATGGAGTTGGCTCAATTTGTCAAAGCAGCCACTGTACCGAAACAGAAGAAAGGTGCAAAGATCGTAGAAGAAGCAGAAACAAGCTCGCAACCCCGAATGAGAGGCATAATGAGAGGCACAAAACGACCTCGAGAAGTCCAACCAGTAGAAGAAGAAGTGCCAAAATCAAAGAGAGCCCATGTACTACCAAAAACAACTACCCAAGGGAATAGACAAATTACGAAGGAAGAGCTGACTCAAGCACTGGAGGAAACTCACAAATATACAGAAGGGCAAGTTAATTTGCCAGTGCAAGGTCACCACTATAAGCAATCACAGCAAGCAACAGATCAGAAAGCCAAGCTCACAAAAGTCCATAGATATAAAGAAATAGGCTTGGATAATTCTAGTTCGGTCTCGGAGAAACAAGAAGAACCAGACAATTCGTTGCTTAATGTCGATATTCAAAGCGAATCAAAAGATGATGGACAGTGGGAGGAATTAAATGAAGTGGACTATGGCGCAACCCAAGACAGACACAAAGAACAGGATCAGACAAAAGAGGTAGACACAAATGCTACTAAACAGCCGGAAGAAGAAGAAAGGCAACAACCTGTTCAATCAAGAGACGCCTCCACTACCCATATCAAAGAAGGCAAATCTGATAATGAGGAACAATTAGTGCTATCAGAGGATAAGCCTCAAGAAGAAGGACATGATGAAGAACCCTTCACTCCACTAAGGGTTGTGGCAGAACCGTCCCCCATGGATGTAACATTTCAGGGAAGTGCCACTAAAACCGTTAAGGTGTATAAAGATGAGGACGAACCGCAAGTACAACTACAGGTCCGACAACCACATAACGAAACAATCCATGTCGAAAAGGGAAAGGATGTACAAACCGGGGAAACCCACAGTGTACCAAGGACATGGCTGAATGTTGATATAGCTCAGCTCAAGCCGGTGGTGCAGGACATGATTCGAACTGCACTAGACACTCAACAGTTAATGCTTGATGCTGATGAAGATTACGATCAGGCCATGCGTGAAAAGCAGGAGCTTCAAAAAGAAGGTGTGGATCTGGCTAATAGGTTATCAAAAGCAGAAGCTCAAGCCTTAAAGAAACACGAGGAAATAAAGAAGACCAAAACACAATGCCAGATGTTAGAAAAGGAGAATGTCCAACTAAAAGAACAAATCTTGGAGCTCACTAAGAAATTAGATATGACAGAAAAAGAGAAGACAAGGATTAACGCTCGTGGTAAAATAATCGAATCACAGCTCAAGGTGAGTATGGAGGAAGCGGAAAATTTAAGGAACAGGAACAAGGAACTCATGACCGCTCTCCTCAATGATCAACCACCAGCAGAAACTAATCATTCAGCGGAGGACATAAAAGAACTGGAAGAAAAGATCACCAAGATGGTAGATCAGCTCAAACAGGAGCAAGACACCATTGCTGACTGGGAGCAACGGTATATGAACGACACTGCAGCACTACGCAAGAAATGGAAAAAAGCTGAAAATGACTATTTCAGACAATGCAAAGAAGACACGGATCACATGAATATAGTTGCTCAAGAATTGATCAAACATCAGGAGACGATTGCCAAGGCTGAAGCAGAATTAAAGAATAAAGATGACATCATTAAACAGCTGCAGGAGCAGATTGAGCTAAAAGAGAAACAAGGGACACCAGTAGTTCCTCCAGAAACCACGGCTACTGTGGAGGAAGAGGTACGTCCTCTCTCTCCCCCCTTGTATCATTCTCCAATAAGGGCGGAAAAGGAGGTTCCACTAGAACCTAACACACGCGACATTGCAGAGTTGAGCAGACCAGAACGGGCACTACTGGTGTCCCAGCTCACTGCTGAATTTGAAGATCAAATAATTCAGATAATGAAAGAGGCTCAGATTGAGCATAAACAACTGGATCAAATTTTGAAGCCATTCAACGTACCATACGGCCTACTTAAAGAACAGACGCGGCAGTATATAAAATCTGCAACGAATAAGGATCCGGACCACAATCTCCACTTTAAACATGACACGTTCCATTACACTCAAGAGGAGTTCGAGAGAGCAGATCCGATATGGAGACGAAAGCTTTTGGAAAAGAATCCTACATTGCGGGTACAGTGGGAAGCATCTCCATATGCACTTCAAGTCAATCCATCTTTTTGTCCTGTACCCCGCAGACGCTCTTGGACGCAATTTTGGGAAGGACAGCGCCAAGGCAATATTAATAACCAGTGGCTCAATTATCCATTACTACCTAGTCCGCCACATAACTACCTACCGACAGAAGAATATATGGTCAAAACAATGGAATTTTGGATTGCAAGATATGCTACAGTTCCGGACTTAGCCGTCAAAATGACCAACAAAATATTCAGCATGCTTATTACAGTTTTGAAGGTGTTCCAGCATGCTAAGTACACATTTTTAAATTTCATCGGCATTACGCAGGGCTCAGAAGCATTAATTTTTGATTTATCTACTATTCCCAGCCGACTAACTATCATGGCGTATTATTCTCGTCTCATGTTTTTGCCATCGACGTATATGCAGACGTTTGAAGAAGCATTCTTCACAGGCTTCTTTGAAATTGATTCAGAAATTTTTGTAAAGCTGACTTCAAATTTAAATGCAAGACTGGTGGCCTATGAAACTAGCTTCTTCGCTGATCACAGACAGGCGCCAGCAGACGGAGTGAAGTCACAGCAATGGAAGGAATTTATGATATGTCATGCAAATCTGCTGAACCAACGAGAGCAAGCAGCCATCCAAACATACACACGTCGCCTCAGAAAGCCTGTCGAGGACGACAGAGTTCAGGAGGAGGGACGTGTAGAGGGACAATCAAGCAAAAAGAAAAGAAGAAGAAGGTCCAAGTCCAAAAGTGCGCAATAAAAGATAAAACATCAAATGATCAAGGACTACTCTCTGCAGGAAGCCCCGCAGGGGCGCAACACCCATCTCTGCACAGAGCCCCGCAGGGGCACGCACCAGGCTACAAAGCTAAACCCCGGGGTCCAGAGGAGTGGATTTTTCAAACATCAAAGTAGGGCCAAAAGTTAGAAAGGGGTAGAGGCTGAAAAGTTGAAGAGGGTGACTAAGAATAGCACATTCCTAGTCACTGGTGGCGTGCGTGGCAACCCGAGTCAACAGGCACGACAACTACATCAGGCTCTCGAGTTGTAGAGCTTGAATCAAGAAGGCCATCGAATCTGCATGTCTGTTTAACTGCAGACAACACTGACCAATGGGAGCGTGCAGTGGAAAAGCTGAAGCGCCTCTAAAACGTAATGCAAGATCGAGAAGCAGACAACACTACCCACGGGACGCGTTCGCGAAGCAAAGTCTGTCAAGGGACGACAGAGACGAAGAGGGGGAGAGTGTTGCAGAGCTAAAGAGCGCAGAAAGCAGAGAAAAAAGACGGGCCCCAAAATTTTTCCGATTTGGACACACAATTTTTGTAATATGACCACCTTTGTACATATTTTCCATTGTAAATGCACTAGAGGAGTCCTCTAGATGCATCCCCTCAGAAGATTAGTGAATCACCCATGTATATTAGTAGGAAGTTAGCAATTTAGTGAATAAAGTGCCGGTCTCTTGTGTGAAAGGACCAAACTTAGGGCACTAGTATATAAGTCAAAAGTGACTCATTGTAAAGGACTTCTGGTCATTGTGAAGAAGAGCACTTCTGAAATTTCGAGTTTGCCTCTTCCTTGCTGATTTTGATCTTCATTTTGCTCATGTATGTGTGTGTGATGCTTGAAATGCAAGTGTAGGACTGTCGTCTACCCCTTCCCCCTTGTTTTGAGTGGCTGTAGTGTGTGCGTAAGCGAAGAGAAGCAAAAACGCGGGTGTTAGTAGTTCCCGTAATTCACTGTTTCTGCCATAACTTGCAGCAGAGTGGTCAGAATTGAGTGAAACCACCACCATTGGATTCGTCTCGTCGAGAGCTTCGAAACGAGTACCCTATTGCCTATGTTCGGAGTTCTGGGCTGGGAGAAAACCTCTAAAAACCAAAACTGCTGAAAGTAGGTTTGCGGCAACACTTCCAGTTTATCAGTAGGTGTGGGTAGTATTGGTCTTTTCTCTTGCTTGGATAGTTAACTCACTTCATTTTCTATCACGTGTGCAAATGTCTTCATACACTTGGTAAGTCATTCCTTCGGATTGATAATTAAATGTGTGCAAAGGACTCCACTATATGCACTTGCGTTGCAATTGAGGTATAGTCTCATTGGTGCAAGTCCTTGAGTCATTGCGGCTCAAGTACACACGTTGCTCAATGGGCAATATGCCATAAACCAGTTGGAATGGAGAATATCCTGTGGCCTCTTTGTAGGCTAACCTGTATGCCCATAGGATACCTTGATAAGCAATGCCCTAGGAAGTGGGCTGTAACATACACTCCTTTCTTAACATTGAGATTAAAACCTTATTTGTCGATTCAGCCTATCCATTGGCTCTTGGATAGTAAGCACAGGAGGTCCTATGTAGAATTCTATACCTGTTGAAAATTTCCTGCAGGACTTTATTGACAAAATGGGTACCCTGATCTATACAAATTTCAAGTGGACATCCAAACCTGCAAATGATGCTACTATAAATGAAATCAGCAATAGTTTGGGCAGTGCAGTCGGGGGAGGCAATAGCTTCAGCCCACTTTGTCGCATAATCTGTAGCTATCAAGAGATATTTCTCTCTTTTTGGAATTGCGGGAGGGTAGATGGGCCCTACAAAATCTAGCCCCCACTTCTCAAATGGTTGCCAGGAAGTGGAAACAATCAAGGGGTTATGCCTCTGCTTTGTTGGCTTAGGTCCACACCTCTGGCAAACGTCACATGCCTTTCCCCATTCATCTGCATCCTTAAATAGTGTAGGCCACCATAGATCAGCATCCAGTATCCTCTGACTCATAATATGCCCTGGAAGGTGCCCACCACCTGTTCCTTCATGTGTAGAGTGAAGGACTTCCCTCACTTCTTCTTCTTCCAAACACTTCCTAAAAACCTGTCATCCTTGCCCTGTCTATATAATTTATCTTCAATGAAGGTATATGGTCTACTCTTGATTAACAGTCTCTTCCTTTGCACAACACTAGCCTTTTCTGGATACAACCCAGTTTTAATGAAATTCTTGATATCATAATACCAACCTTGAGCTTGTACAGCAAACAGATGAGCATCTGGAAAATCATCATTGATTCCACTAGCTTGATTCATCATATTGATTCTGGATAGGTGATCTTCCATAACATTTTCTTTACCTGGTCTGTGGACTACAGAAAAATCAAACTCTTGGAACAACAATAACCACCTCCATATTCTACCAGTGGCTTGTGGTTTGTTGAGCAAGTATATTATTTAGTGGTTGGTGATCTGTTATAATAATAAATTTTACTCCCAGTAAGTAATGACGGAATTTTTGGACAGCAAAAACCATTGCTAGGGCTTCCCTTTCTGTAGTACTGTAATTCCTTTCAGCCTTGGTCAAGATTCTACTGGCATATTGAATTGGTTTGTCCACTTTAAATTCTTCACTGGGTTGGGTCAAAACTGCCCCCACTGCATAGGCACTAGCATCAACATGTATATGAAAGATTTTTGACCACTCAGGTGTGATCAAAATAGGAGCAGACACTAACCTTGACCGTAATGTTTGATATGCTTTTTCCTCCTCTTCTTCCCATTTAAAAGGTACTTCCTTACCTGTAAGTCTAGCCAGTGGTCTGGCTATCTCTCAATACATTTTTATAAACCTTCTATGGTATCCAGTATGCCCCAAGAAACTCTGAATCTCTTCTTTTGCAACTTTAATATAGAAATGATTTTGTCAGGATCTGGGGCCATACCTTTAGCCGACACCACATGTCCTAAGAGAGTTCCTTCTGTCACAAGGAAATGACATTTGTTTGGATTGAGCTTTAGCTTAGTCTCTCTGCATCTCTTGAAAACATTCTGCAGCTGCCTCAAGTGATGGTCCAAACAATCTAGAGGAGTTTCTTTATGAGAACCTGAAAACGAAGAGAAGTCATCCATGAAGATTCTAAGTGATTCCAGCAATAGGGGGCCAAAAATGAGATTGACCATTCTGTTAAAGGTGGCTGGAGCATTTTTGAGCCCAAATGGCATTTTTACATACACATGTTCCCCAAGGTGTGATAAAAGCAGTCTTTTCACGATCCTCTAGGTGTATTGATATTTGATTATAGCCACTAAATCCATCCATAAAGCTATATAATGCATGCCCAACCACTTCTTCAATGACCTGCTCTGCAAAAGGCATTGGGAAGCCATCTGGAATGGTCACCTTGTTGAGTGCTCTAAAGTCAACACAAATTCTGATTTTATTAGTGTTCTTCTTTGGTACTATAACCATAGGTGAGAGCCACTCTAAGTGTTCCACAGGAATGATGATTCCTTCATCCTCCATCTTCTGTATTTCCACATAGATAGCTTCAGCATATTTTGGATTAAGTCTATAACTCTTCCCTCTTATGGGTTTGGCTCCATCAACCAGAGGGATTCTGTGCTCTCCATAAGTTGCAGGCACTCCATGTAAGTCTTTATAATGCCAGGCAAAAACATCTGTATAATGGGTCAAGAATGATTTTACCTTTTCAAGGAGCCCTGGGTGGCTCCACAACCAAGTGGCCACCAAAACTGGCCGATTATTGTCTTGAGTGCCTAATTGTATTTCTTGGATAGGATTTCTCTCTACCATATTATCTTCGTGCTCATCTTCTTCCTTGTCTTCTTCTACTAGCTTTTCGTGCATTGCTTCATAAGCAGGTGTGTTTTGGACTTCAATGTGTTCCTCCTTGTCCTGCATCCATCTTGCAGGTATTTCTTGAATTGGGAAAGAACATTCTTCACTAGAATTTTTTACCTTGCCTTTAGCTTCAGTAACATCCTTATCTGTCGTTTTCATATCCTCCTCCAAGTTGTATTTGAGGGGTGTCTTCCTGCCCCTTCTGTGGTCTGTGATGGGCTCTCCCAATCCATCAACCTGGACTTTCTCCTTATCTTCACCATAATCTTCAGTTGTGCAAGAATTATTAAGAAAAATTCCAAAACAAAAGGAAGAGTTGTCTGCTTGGAGCCAATTTAGAATATCCTCTTCTTCCTCAAAATCTATTTGGGGTTGATCCTCCGATTCTGTTTCCATGCATATGCCAACTGTTTGCATCATGCTAGTGTTTCCTTGATTATCTGGGCCCTCTTCTAAATGAATCTGTGTCAGCTCTTGCCCTTTCTTTTGTACCCACATAGTGTCCTTGCCCCAATCATGAATGACACTTGCATGCCTCAGCCATGGTCGTCCAATTAAGAGGGGAAATCCTCCTTCAACCTGGGGCAATCTTAAAACCACAAAATCTAGAATGAATAGATTACCTTGTACTTCAAGTGGAACTTTTGGGATCACTCCCAAGGGCCTTACTTTGCTCTGATCTGCCAAAGTAACAGTGAAATTTGCAGGCCTTGAAGGGTGGAGTCCAATCTTTTCCATTGTATGTTCAGGCATCAAGTTAATGCCAAAACCACCATCCACAATAACTCCTTGAAATTCATGACCTTTGATAGATACTGCCAGCCGAGGACTTTTATAATCTGTAAGGGGTGCTTCCCCTACAATTTTTTCTTTATGTAAAACAACAGTCTTTGCCACCAAACTTGTAGTGGAAGCTTCATCAATTATCTGCAATAACTCTGACCTGAATTTCCCATCCATCTTTATTAAATAAAAAATAATAACCTCCTTTTTCATGGACTTTAGTAGTTTTGAAGCCTCTGATTCCTTGAGAGCATGGGCTCCTATTGACTTATCAAACTCCTCATGAGCCCTGTTGAAGGCATGCCCAATGGCATCACTGGTGCATATGAGATCTCCTTTTTGACTTGTATCTGCACCTGTGGTGACTTTATCTTCAGATGGTTCTCTATTTTGATTCCATTCCTTAATCTTTGACCCTTGTCATATGTCTGCTTGAGCCTTCCCCTTGCTTCTTTTCTTCACAGTCAAAGATTCTATTTCTTCTAATTGCACCACCCTGGTAGATGGTGATGGCTCATTGACTAGATCACACACTTCTTCTTTGTGCACCGAAATCATTTGAATATAAGGCCCGGATGAAGAGGCTTGATTCTTAGGACAACAATTTGTATAATGGTCTCTTGCCTCAGGGCAGTTCCTGCAAGGAGGGGCATTTTCTGGTAGGGTGCACCTACTTTGATAGTGCCCACATTCTCCACATCTGAAACAGATGATTGGCCTCCTAGGCCCATTTCCAAAGTTATTCCTCTGTCTAGGATTATAGTTGTTACCTTGATTTGGTGCAGTAGCCATCACATTTGCTGGTGTTGGGGGTCCTCCTTGTGTCCAGTATGTCGTTGCAGGCATTCCTCTTGATTGGCATTCATGGGCCTCATGGCCAACTTTCCTGCATAATTGACAAGTCACACTTAACAGAGGACATTCACTTACTATGTGACCTTGCTTGTTGCACATGGAACACCAAAGTCCACTCTTGATGCCACCTCCTTTGAGCTCCTGCAACTCCTGTCGCAGCTGAGCCAATTCCTCTGCCTGGGCCTCCTCCTCCTTTTGGAGCTTTAGTGCTTCAATCTCCCTTCTCAACTGAGCAACAACATTCTCCTCCTCTTTGTAGGGCTTATTTCTTTTTAAGCCCTCCAGCTCCTTTCTTAGCTGGATCACTGGATCCTCCATTTCTATACCATATGTTGGTTGGGAAGAAGTTGCTCCATACTGGTACCTTATCTGCTCCAAGTGTGTGGCTATGTTGATGAACTCCTCTATGGAGGCTGTAGGTAACACTAATTCCTTTATTTTGCATTGGGTAGCCACTGGTAGGGGCTTAGCTAACCACTTCTTTACAACAAAATCGTGTGGTGGATCTGGCAATTTAGCCATTAGTGCTTTGGCCCTAGTCACAAACTCTGGGAACTTTTCTCTTGGACCCAATCTCAAATTTTCTAGTTCTTCTATGATAATCTCCGCAGTGTTTCCATGCTCGAACTGATTCTTAAATGCATCTTTCATCACATCCCAAGTGGTAAAATGATTTTCAGCAAACTAGCTGAACCACTTATCTGCTAAATCCTCTAATGTGGCAGGGAAGAGAATCAAAAAGGCATCCTCCCTACCCATTAAGCCTCTAGTCTTACATAGTTCCAAAAACCTTCTAATGTGTTCATCCGGATCCTCCTGAGCTAGGCCTTTGAAAGAAGGAAACTTTATATTTAATCTAGAGAGTAAAGTTTCCAAGTCTACCTGACCCGCCATGCTCTTGACTGATGATGTTGAAGTTAGTGGACTGGAGGACCTTCTAACAACCTTCCTTCTTGTTTGCTTGTAGGTGACCCTCAATGTTTGGGACTGGGTTGCGGTCATGAGCAGCTCATAGCCCACTGAATATGAGACACTTGATAAGAATATTTACCTTTTGTTTGATGAAGTAGCATTGTGGTTCTGTCGACACTTGATCTCTTCTATGCTTTGCACTTGGTTTCTCCTAAGCTCAAATCTCCTTGGAGGTCCAACCGAGCGTGCCAAATTTTGTTGGGGGATTCTTAGACAAGAAGGAGTTTGAGGGTTTGTAGGAGAAAATGAAAAGACCAGAAGAGGAAATACACCTTGGAAGCTTTGCCGATTGATTACAGTAAGACAATTACAATGTTTGAAGCAAAATACAAGCCAATACTTTTGTGCACAATCACACAGAGTGCTCAATTACAAAATACCCAATATCCCAAAGTCTTCTTGCCACCGGCCTCCTCTGCACCAAACCTCCACCTGCTTCAAGCTTATCCTTGTGCACACCTTGCACCAAGCTTCCACTAAGGGGAAGGAATGAATACCTTCTGTCGGCACGCGCACACTGCAAAGAGACCTTGAGATCCTTGGGGGACTAGCTTAGCACCCTCTGCACAATCCCTTAGTCACTCTCTATGCACTCCTGCAACTCCAGTTCTCTGCGTCGCACATTGGTGACCCTTGCACTTCTCTTTCTTGCTTCACTTAGACTATGCTTCTCTTGCTTACTCTAAGATTGGTCCAAGAATGGTCCTTGCCTTGATTTGAGTGTGTCGATCACGTACGCTCCTAACTGCAAAGGTATCTTGATGCTCACTTTGATGTCCCAAGATTGTCTTCACAAGTGGCAGACAACGACTCACTGTTTTGTCCTGTAGTGACTTTAGACTAAAACCCAAAATTTTAATGGGGGGCCATATTTTCACCTATGCGTACGCTGCTGCTTCACATACCTTCACATTTTCCTTTTAATTCTTCACTTTTGCACATAAGGGGGGGTTCACCTGAACCTTCCAAAACACTTTTAAACACACTTTGAACCTTAGGGAAATTAGAGAAAATACCTCTGCAACCTGCAACCCACTTTCTCCAATTTACCCTTTGTGGACAATTAATTGTGCACTACCTGAGCACTTTGACACCTGCACCTCAGCACTTTGACTTTGCACCTGTTGACTTTGACCTTGACCTTGTTGACTTTGACTAGTGGACTTTGACCTTTTGACTTTGACTACAGTTGACTTTGACCAACATGACTTTTATGGGCTCAACATCTAATAATTATAAAAAATCTACATAATTTAATCTTTCTAATGAAGAAGATTCTTCTTTATTTTTACATCCATCCAATCCTTCAAAAATACATAAATCTAATTTTATAATTTATCTTTTTTATCCAAAAATGTTTCTTCTAAGTGTGTATGTGTGTGTGTATGTGTGTGTATATATATATATATATATATATATATATATATATATATATATATATATATATATATATATATATATATATATATATATATATATATATATATATATATATATATATATATATATATATATATATATATATATATATATATATATATATATCCATCTACATATCCATCTATCAAGCTATCAATATATTAATCTATTTACCTCTTTGTTCATTTGTCTATCTATGTGTGTATATGTCGTCATGTTCATTCTATTTGTGTATTTGCTTGTTTGTGTGTTTGTCTATACAGATATATGTCTGCATGTATGCACATATGCATGTATGTATGTATGTATGTATGTATGTATGTATGTATGTATGTGTGTGTATATGTGTGGATGGATGGATGGATGGATGAGTGGGTTGGTGGGTGGGTGGCTATGTGGGTGTGTATCTATGTATGTATGTTTGTATGTATGTATGTATGTATGTATGTATGTATGTATGTATGTATGTATGTATGTATGTATGTAAGTGAGTAAGTAGGTAAGTAAGTAAGTAAGTAAGTAAGTAAGTAAGTAATTAAGTAAGTATTTGTTTATGTATGTATGTATGCATGTATGTATGTACAGAGTCGGACGTGGGTCCTGTCAATCGTGATCGATGGTGTCAATCGCGATCAACAGAGTCGGTCATGGGTCCTGTCAATCGCGATCGACAGTGTCAATCGCGATCGACACTTTTTTCGCAATTTTCACTGTGATTTCACTCAATTGGGGATGTGTCCGTCCCGATGGACACATGGCAACGCGAGTCTTTGAGTCAATCATGAAATTTCAGTCGCTCGTGATTGATAGTGTCGATCACGATTGACTGAGTCCTACGTGGCAGTCCGTCGGGGTCTGTTAGTCGCGATTGACAGAATCTGTCGGCTACGATTGACAGAGTCTGTCGATCGCGATCGACAGTGTCGGTCGCGATCGACAGTGTCGCTCACGATTGACAGTGAAACACGGAATTTTTTTACTGTGATTTGTGGTTTAGAATGTGCTCATCATGCTTGTCATTGTGGTGCACTTTGTTTTACCAAAAGATGAAATTTTTTATCGATCGCGATCAACAGAGGTCTGTGACATAGAGACAGGGCCGAGCTTTTCCGTACCTGCGCAGCTTGCTGGAGGCGATGATACAGCCACAACCTGCAAGATCACTCAAAAAACATGCAAAAACAGTGCACACAAATCGCTCTCTCTCACAAGTGGAATGAGGGAAATGGGAGGGAGAAGGTGATATGATCAAAAACTGAAATTTTTCACGATGATGGAGATGGAGGTAGGAGATGGTGATGATGATGATGATAGTGAAGTAAGAAAGAGAAAAGAAAGTAAAGAAATTGCCTACTATGCCAACGTCACAACTCTATGTCTTACCATCACACGCTTGTTGAAGAATCACTCACGAATTTGACATACAAACAGACATAAAGATAAAGAAAGATAAAGAGAAGCAGAATCAAAGTATTCAGAAAATCAAAGCCTTAGTGAAGGCACAAATTCACGACCATTATGTACAGCGTAGAATCTTCCAGAATCAGAGTTTGTTAGAGTTTGTTACACCGGATCAAAACTGTATATAAAGAGAGACAAGAACAGAAAAAGTATGCGAGCAAGAATGTGCATGAGAAGAGCGCGCAGTGCGAATAGAGCGCATATAGAAATCAAGAATAGGTTTAGAAGACGCCAGAGATCGCGTATGTAGAGATGAATAACAGAAACCTGAAATGTCAGGTATTCATCTGAGAAAGATGGTAAGAAGAAACTACTCAGTGTAGGAGAGTTTCTATAGCTTGAGCAGGCAGTGGCCAAGCTAGTTTGTACTCATCTTCTCTAATAGAAAACACATGTTCATATGGAAGTTTGCGCGCACTGTTCGTATGTGAAGAAACCTGAGTATTTTCTTGTTACGGTATAAAGTTAGTTAACAGTTACAATTCTTTCAGTAAATGTGTCTTTCCGGTACTTTCTCAGTAAACATATTTTTCGGTCAGTTACAATTTTCTCAGAAAAAGTGTTTTCCAATAGAACAACAAAGTATATCTCGCAGAATAAATTAAAGTTTTGTATAAGGGATAGCTCATCTTGTAGCTAGACATCTCTACTATCAGTTCATCAAAGATTTCGGTGAAATGGATATGTACACACAGTACAAAGTCTGACCGGAAAGAGGCATTCTGAACTGGTGAAGTTTTTTCTTAAACTTCAGAAAGTGTTCACTCAGTGAAGGAAGTTCACGCATCACTTCCTTATATACTTGAAGTAATTACAAACTGAATTTGCAGTTGATTCCGGTAAGATTCCGATATAATTCTGGTGACAGTCCGGTGAAGTTCCAGTGGAACTCCAGTAAATTCAAAACGCAGTCTTATATGTTTGAGTGACAGTAACTTTGCTAAGCTACTGCTGATTATAGAGGTGTTCTAATATCACTCTAGCTTAGCCCTCTTCGGTGGTGCAGCGAATTCCGCAGGCTTGACAAGGTTCGAGTCTTTGCCGCGTCGACCATAACATTTGGTATCTGAGCTACCATACCGAAAATGGTATCGTAGTTACAGTGCCATCAGTGGTATCAGAGCGAGTTAACCACAACAGTGGTATCAGAGCCGTGAGATCCAAGAAGTGGTACTAGCACAGAAAGTTTCTGAAGAGCAGAAAGACTCTCAAAAGAGCAAACGGAAGTAATAGAAACAAGAAGATCATGGCAGATCATGTCCAAATTGATAAATTGGACAGAGATAATTATCTTGCATGGGTAATGTGCATGGAAGCCTTACTTATGAGTAAGGACTTAATGATGTATGTGACTAGAGAAGAAAAGAAGCCGACTTTCGAAGATGATAGTCAACCGGAAAAAGAAGAATTAGAAGCCTTGAAGCTGTGGCAGAAGAAAGATGCAACGGCAAGAGCTTACATTTATAATACCGTTACAGACCATCTACTACCGCACATTAGAGGTCTGGAGAAAGCGGAGGACATATGGAGTGCGTTGGAAGATCATTTCCAAAGTACTACGAAAGCTAGGAAGGCTAGCTTATGGTCCGAATTCACAACGTTCAAAAAGAAGTCGAGTCAAAGCATTAGTGACTATGTTACTAAGATGAAGGATCTAGCAGATAGTCTTGGATCCATAAATGAAGATGTCGAAGATCACAGATTGATAGCGCAATTGCTAACAAGGTTGAGAGGAGATGAAAGGTGGAAACCTTTCGTACTCTCAACTGAACTATCTTTAAATCATTTTGTACCAGATTTAAATCAGTTGCTTGGTTTGATGCTCGCATATGAGCAAGACCTAAAAGGAGATGGAGATAAAGGACAAAGTTCTGCAATGTACATGAAGAACAAGAAGAAAGGAGATAAAGGTAAGTCAAAAGACGAAGAAGAGTCGAGTTCTCACGCTTATTATGCAAGAAGTAAAGGCACCGACAGAGGAAGAGCAAGAGGTTCTGGAAGAGGAAGAGGTAGCCAGAATATCAAAAAGAAGGCTTGCTAGATTTGTGGATTAAGTAATCATCTGGCTCATGATTGTTGGCAGAATCAACAAGGATCAAATCAAAATCAGAACAGTAATAGCAGAGGCAGAAGCGGAAGATATCAGAGTAATTTTCAAAGAGGTAGACAGAATCAAAGAGGAGGCTATGGTAGAGGTGGAGTAAGAAGTTGGGGACAGAATCAATCCTACAACACCACCTACAACAACTACGCAAATGACACACAAAATGAAAGTCATACATCATTGATGATGAACTCAATTGGCACATCAGATAAGGAAGACCTAAATGTATTTTACATTGATTCTGGATGTTCTAATCATTTGTCAGGAAATATAGAACTGATGTCAGAATTGGAAAAAGGCAGTTCTAGTCATACTGTTCAAACAGGTGACAATACGAGACATAGTGTACATTCAATTGGAAAAGTGAAATGTAAGAGTGGAGCAGATTTGCTAACCAATGTTTTGTATGTTCCGACAATACCTAAGAATTTGATTAGTGTGGGACAGATAGTTGAGAAAGGTTTTCAGGTCAGACTTACAAATGAAGGAGTATTTGTAGAAGATCCCGAGAATGGATATCACCAGATCGTCTCTGGTAAGAAAGAAGGTAGACTCTTTGCTTTAAGAGTACAAGGGAACATTGGTCAAGCGTTGCTCACACATGGTGAAAAGGTGATTATAGAACTTGATCTCTGGCATAAGAGATTAGGTCATTTTAATGAAAAAGGAATAAAAGCTATGATTTCAAATCAGTCAGTACTGGGATTACCGAATGTACAGAACCAACATATGATTCACAAGTGCGAAGCATGTCGGATGGGAAAAGCCCAGAGGTTACCCTTTCAGAAGAAAGGATTCAAACATGATGGAGTACTTGAACTCATTCATACAGATGTGGTCCAACAAAAGAAGGATCAATCAGTGGCTCAAGGTATTATGTTTTATTCATTGATGATGCTACAAGATGGATAACTCTTTATGTTTTGAAAGAGAAATCAGAAGTGTTTGGAGCTTTCAGGCATTTTCATGCATATGTTGAAAGACTCACAGGTCGAAAGCTTAAAAGACTGAGGTCTGATGGAGGGGGAGAATACTTCTCCCGAGAGTTCAATGACTATCTTTGGAATGCAGGTATTAAGAGAGAAATAACTTGCAGGTATACACCACAACAAAATGGTGTAGCAGAAAGAAGGAACCGAACTCTAGTTGAGTTTGCACGAGCTATGCTCAAAGAAAAAGATTGTCCAAATTATCTTTGGGCTGAAGCTGTAAATACAGCTACATACTTGGTAAACAGATTACCGTGTACAGCTTTAGATGGAATGACCCCTTATGAAGCTTGGTGGGGAAAGAAGCCAACAGTCGATCATTGCAAAGTGTTTGGATCAGTAGCTTATGCTTATGTACCATCACAACTCAGACATAAGCTTGAACCAAAAGCAGAGAAAATAGGTGTTCATCGGATATGATGAAAAACAGATGGGTTACAAGTTATGGAGTCCTCTAACAAAACAGTTTACTATTTCCAGAGATGTTACATTTGATGAACAGAAAAGCTGGTATACAGATCAAAGTCATACAACGGAAGAATTTGAAGAAGAGATAAAAAGAAAAGAGAAAGGGAAATCAATTGTGCAGGTGAATAGAGATGAAGATCAAATGTAGGCAAGTACATCCAGGATCGGATCAGGTATGAGAAATGAAGATGAACAAGGATTTGATGAAGATGTGTATTTAGATACACATGAAGAGTTTGAACCAAGAAGGTCAAACAAGGTAAGGAAACAACCAACAAGGTATTCTTATGATACTTCGTATATAACTCAGAAGAATTATGCATATATGGTCAAAGATGATGAAGAACCTCATAACTATGATGAAGCTAAAGGTAAGAAGCAATGGGAAGAAGCAATGGAAGAAGAGTTCAGCGCACTGGAGGAGAACAAGACATGGGAACTTGTTCCTAAACCAAATGGTAAGAATCAAAGTCAAGAAGCTTGCAGATGGAAGGATAACCAGACACAAAGCTAGACTGGTTATCAAAGGCTATGCGCAGACGCATGGCATAGATTATGATGAGAGGTTTAGTCCGGTGGCAAAGATGTCAACCATAAGGACAGTGATTGCTATAGCAGCATCAAAAGGATGGAAGCTAAGTCAGCTGGATATAAAGAATGCATTTCTGAATGGATATATATCAGATGAAGTCTATATGGAACAACTTGAAGGGTTTGTAAGTTCCAGATACCCAAATTTTGTTTGCAGATTAAGAAAAGCACTTTATGGACTAAAGCAAGCTCCAAGAGCTTGGAATTACAGACTTGTGAAATATCTCAATGAACTTGGATACCAAAGTTTGAAGGCAGATGCAAGTCTACTCATCAAGAGAACAGAAGAAGGTATGATCTACATTTGTATTTATGTAGACGACATTATAATCACAGGTACCTCAGATGAAGGAACTAAACAGGTAAAGAGATTACTTGAAAAGGAGTTTCAGATCAGTGATCTCGGAAAGTTATCATACTTTCTTGGAATGGAAATCACATACACAGATCATGGTGTATATGTTTCGCAAGAAAGGTATCTCCTAAACTTAGTGAAGAAGTTTAATATGGAGAATTGTAAAGAAGCTTCAACACCGCTTGAAGTAAATCATAAACTCAGCAAATATAGTGGTGCAAAGTTTAAAGATATGAGAAAGTATCAGTCGTTAGTGGGAAGTCTAATTTATGCTACACTAACAAGACCGGATCTTAGTTATGCAGTGGGAGTTCTCTCACAGTTCATGCATTGTCCGAAGGATCAACATTGGGTTGCAAGACAGAGAGTTCTTAGATATATCAAAAGAACTATAAAGGAAGGATTATATTATCCTTTTACGTCAGATATAAATTTGAGAGCATACAGTGACTCAGACTGGGCAGGAAGTCAAGATGACAGAAGATCAACACATGGGTATATGATATACCTAGGAAACAAGCTAGTGAGCTGGTGTTCGAAGAAACAACACACAGTGGCTTTATCGTCAACAAAAGCCGAATATAAAGGATTTGTAGAAGCAGCTAAAGAAGTGATATGGATGCAGACCTTGTTCAAAAGCATGGGTATTGATCAAGGTATACCTATCATACATGGAGATAATATGAGCTCGTTGTATCTTGCAGCAAATCCAGTATTTCATGCAAGAACAAAGCATATAGAAATTTAGTATCATTTCCTGAGGGAAAAGGTAATGGAGAAGGAGATAGAAATTGTATACACTCCGACAAAAGATCAGATTGCAGATATTTTGACAAAAAGCTTGGATGGAACAAAGACAAGCAGATTCAAAGAAATGGCAGGTATAAAAGAAAGAAAAATATATGGAAGATAGGAAGAGTCAAATTAGTGATTGAGGGGGAGTTGTTGAAGAATCACTCATGAATTTGACATACAGACAGACATAAAGATAAAGAAAGATAAAGAGAAGCAGAATCAAAGTATTCAGAAAATCAAAGCCTTAGTGAAGGGACAAATTCACGACCGTTATGTACAGCGTAGAATCTTCCAGAATCAGAGTTTGTTAGAGTTTGTTACACCGGATCAAAACTGTATATAAAGAGAGACAAGAACAGAAAAAGTATGCGAGCAAGAACGTGCGTGAGAAGAGCGCGCAGTGCGAATAGAGCACATATAGAAATCAAGAATAGGTTTAGAAGACGCCAGAGATCGCGTATGTAGAGATGAATAACAGAAACCTGAAATGTCAGGTATTCATTTGAGAAAGATGGTAAGAAGAAACTACTCAGTGTAGGAGAGTTTCTATAGCTTGAGCAAGAAGAGGCCAAGCTAGTTTGTACTCATCTTCTCTAATAGAAAACACATGTTCATGTGGAAGTTTGCGCGCACTGTTCGTATGTGAAGAAACCTAAGTATTTTCTTGTTACGGTATAAAGTTAGTTAACAGTTACAGTTCTTTCAGTAAACGTGTCTTTCCGGTACTTTCTCAGTAAACGTATTTTTCGGTCAGTTACAGTTTTCTCAAAAAATGTGTTTTTCGGTAGAACAACGAAGTATATCTCGCACAATAAATTAAAGTTTTGTATAAGAGATAGCTCATCCTGTAGCTAGACATCTCTACTATCAGTTCATCAAAGATTTTGGTGAAATGGATATGTACACACAGTACAAAGTCTCACTGGAAAGAGGCATTCTGAACTGGTGAAGTTTTTTCTTAAACTTCAGAAAGTGTTCACTCAGTGAAGGAAGTTCATGCATCACTTCCTTATATACTTGAAGTAATTACAAACTGAATTGCAGTTGATTCCGGTAAGATTCTGGTATAATTACGGTGACAGTCCGGTGACAGTCTAGTGACAGTCTAGTGACAGTCCAGTGAAGTTCCAGTGGAACTCCAGTAAATTCAAAACGTAGTCTTATATGTTTGAGTGAGAGTAACTTTGCTAAGCTACTGCTGATTATAGAGGTGTTATAATATCACTCTAGCTTAGCCCTCTTCGGTGGCGCAGCAAATTTCGAAGGCTTGACAAGGTTCGAGTCTTTGTCGCGTCGACCATAACATTTGGTATCTGAGCTACCATACCGAAAATGGTATCGTAACCAGTACCATCAGTGGTATCAGAGCGAGTTAACCACAACAACGCTCGTCCTCAAAGCTCGATCCTCGACAACGGCGCCAAAATTTGGTGTAGCTCAGTGATGAGTAGCACCTCCTTTAATGTCAATCTGGGAAGACATGAGGATGGTATGAAGACCTTGAACAAGTGATGGCACAAGTGTGTGAGTGAGAAGCACACTAACATGCACACACATACACACACACATGCACGCACGGCAAGAACAAAGAGAGAGAGAGACAATGGAGTTCTTTAGATTACTCAAAAGTGCTCTTACAAGTTCAATTCTACAACAAGCTAACCTAAAAAATGAGCTCTTTAGCTCTTTTTATAGTTTTTGACTCGCTTTGGCCCTGTCCAGACCTAGTGTCCGGCCTAGTTAAAAAATAGGTTCTAGGGCCTATTTGGGGGCTCAAATGGATTCTAAAAAATGTGAAAATTGATAGGTAGGTACTTCTAAAGCTCCTCAAGCTCAAGGACTCCTTGGCTTGCACAAAATGGAGCTACTAAAATATGAAATGGTATTTACAATGGATTTTAGTGATGAAAATCACTATTTTTGTAGGGATTTCTTCTAACAATTTGACATACACTTCCTAGAGCTCCCTACTTGCTCCTTCTTCTTGTGTGTCCACCTCTTTGATGTGATCCTGTGATTTGTCCTTGACCTTCAGCTTTATGAAAAATGATGGCCTACTTGCCAGATCTTCTTTGACTGCTTTGCCTGCTTGGCCCTTCACGTTGGCTCCCTTGTCTTGTAAGTCCTTGACCGCCCTGACCACTGCCAACATGTACGTACCTGGTTCCGTCTCTACCATTGCCTTGTACACTTTGAAACATGTAAAGACATCTCATTGGTGTTTGATGAAATAAACCTAAACCATCCTTGTGCAATGATATATAAAAGTGACAAAGTACATGTTATCTCCAATGGATTTCTCTTTGGTTGGCCCCCACACATCTGTATGTATCAACTCGAATGGATGTTGGCTTATATAGTCACTCTTCTTGAATAGAAGTCTTGATTGCTTCCCTAATTGACAAGATTCACATAAATGCTTCATACCTTATCCTTGGAAGTTGGGAAGCCCTTCAAATAGTCTCTTGAATTACATTTCATTCATTCTTCATATGTTTATGTGACCTATCCTCCTATTCCATAAGTTCAACTATGAAATTAGCTTGTTGCCATATGTGAGGTAGACATGTTGAGAAGAATGAGAGTTTACCTCCAAAGTGAAGAGTTTTTGAACGAAAAAAATTTCACTCCAAATGGATGCTTGCACTAAGAGAAACGATGTCCACAAGATGGGCTAGTTGAATGCTCATAGTAGCTAGTCAAACACAGACCACACTTCACTCCAGCAACATTTTCACAAAGTCTAACTAGAGAACGAATCTCAAACTTGGCTCAACTTTATTGAAACTCTAAGATCTACAAAATTACGAAAAAAATCATAGAAAATCAATAAATAGAGAAGGGGAACCAGGCCTTACAACTCAAAGAAAACTAGCTAAACAATAGAGCCTACACACAAAAAGAGATATCAATCACAACACTTCACTAAAATGCAAGTTTCTCCCAAACTACTTAGAGATTGCTCCAAGGAATTGGGGTGATCAAAATGGGCTTTAATCTTTATCTAATGAAAGAAGATTACATTAAATGGATACTTAAGGATGGATAACCAATGCTACCAACTTGGGGAAAGAGAGTTGCAATGTTGCTTGTGCATGCACATAGATATGCCTACTCAAAGATAATACATAAGCATTCAAGGGCCTAGCTTAAGTAAGGGGCTTGCTTATTACAACTCCAAAACTTATTGAACACTATAAATGAGCAAATAATCCAACAAAATGACTCAAAGGAAGTCATGATACATGCTACTTCTATAATGAGAAGTTGGCCCCTACAATATAGGAACCATCTCTCCCAATCAACATCTTTGTAGTCTCTACAAAATTCTGAAAAAAACGTATATCGTTAAATAAATACAAGTTTTAAAAAATAATAATATATAGTAACTAAAACACAAAAAATACAAAGAATATAAACATACCTCCCTTGATATAAATTCTCTTTTACTCTGATTAACACCTGGAGGAGGTTTGGATGGACATCCATTGGCTTTCCATTGAGATCTAGCTTGTAAAAGTTGATCCACAAATGGTTCCTTTTGTAATGACTTTGCCACCATCAAATTAGCCTCTTTAGATATCTCCCTTGAAATTTTTGGAGGACAATTTACTATAATTTTTGCTTTTCTATATCTAAATTGTTGTCGTAACTGTAATGTCACCATCGGAGAATTAACAGTTTGTAAAGTTTTCGCTGCACTAATTGAATGTTGTCCAGATATTATCCAATACTCAACTTTATCAATATCATCATGAGATAAAGTTTTTAGAGGTATTCTCACACTTGGATCAATAGGCATAACAACTGCGAGAACTTCATTCTCTTTCGGAGCCAAGACAAAATCATTCATTAATATACGCACCCAATCTCTGTTTAATTTTCGATATACATAATTCGATGGTGCTGGAAAACATCTTTTTACATCAACATTAAATACTGCATCAGAACCAAAAGCATAGTATTCTTGTTTTTGAAGTAGTAAATCCATCATTTTATTTTCTTGTGGCTGCACTACTGTATCTTATGTTTCTTCACTCCTATTATCTAAATGTCGGATTGATACACCTTCATCGTTTTGTACAGACTTTGATGATGATCCTAAATCTTTATTTGAAGAACCTTTCAACTTTCGTTTCTTAGATCCCTCAAATACATTTGAGCTTCATTTCAAAGATTTTGACTTTTGTGTTAATCTTTTGGCTTCTTTTATAATTTTCACTAATTCTTCCATTGATTCAATGGATCCAATTGAACCTAATGATCGATCAGACTTTGAGATACTATCTTTCATATCATCCAAACACAAAGTCTCCCATGATAAGGAGAACTTATTCGCATTAATATTCTCACCATCTGGAAGCACTTTACAAGTAAAACATGGTGTGGCTTGTGCATTTACATCTTCTTTAACATGAACAATATTGCCCATATCACCATATGTAGATCCTGCATCTGTCATAAATAAATGTACATCTCCTTTGAAGTTTCCTTCATGATCATAAGTATCAGCAAACCATTTCATGTCTTATTTGTGTGTCAAATCAAAAGATTTCTGAACCTTAATACTATTTGAAGGAACCTTCATCCCACTTGTTTTTGATAAATTTTCCAATGAAAATACATTATCGATCACATTGCTTTGAAATTCATTTGTGTTTTCCATTGCTCCTGAAAGTCAAACAAAAAACTCTTTTTTTAATCACATCAACATAATAACAAACAATATGAATATAATAACATCAAATTTCTCATTCATAGTCATCAAATTTATTATCAATACTATTCTCTCTAATTATTATACTTTAGATTATAGATTATAATCAAATTTACGAAGTTCAAGCCTCTTAAGTTCGTTCCCATTGTGTTTAAATTTGAAACTATATTTGAGTTAAAAATACTATTCGTTTTGCCGAAAAAGATAAGAGACTCGATCTTAAGTTCAAGTGTCACATCCTATGACTGAACAGACTGAGAGTTGATATGATTCAAAAGCTCCAACTTAAGTTCGAACCTGATGATGAAATATCGAAAGGCTCAAACTTAACTTCGAGCCTCCTATAATGTGAGCCAACAATCCCAAACTTGATATGGTGGACCTTAGAAAACTGACAAACGCTCGAATTGGAACCAACAATCCTAAACTGGGTATGGCTGGAAAAGCTGAGGCTCATATCATGTGATCCAACAAATCCTGAACTTGATATGGTTGGAAAAGCTCAGAGGCTCAAACTTAAGTTCGAGCCTCTTTGTTCTTTTGCAAATAAGACACAACAATCCTAAACTTGATATGATTGGAAAAGCTAAGAGGCTCGAAATTAACTGGGTATGGCTGGAAAAGCTGAGGCTCATATCATGTCATCCAACAAATCCTGAACTTGATATGGTTGGAAAAGCTCAGAGGCTCGAACTTAAGTTCGAGCCTCTTTGTTCTTTTGCACACAAGACACAACAATCCTAAACTTGTTATGATTGGAAAAGCTGAGAGGCTCGAATTAAACTTGGTATGGCTGGAAAAGCTGAGGCTCATATCATGTCATCCAACAAATCCTGAACTTGATATGGTTGGAAAAGCTCAGAGGCTCGAACTTAAGTTCAAGCCTCTTTGTTCTTTTGCACATAAGACACAACAATCCTAAACTTGATATGATTGGAAAAGCTAAGAGGCTGGAACTTAAGTATGAGCCTCTTTGTTCTTTTGCTCATATCATGTGATCCAACAATTCTGAACTTGATATGGTTGGAAAAGCTGAGAGGCTCAAACTTAACTTGGTATGGCTGGAAAAGCTGAGGCTCGAACTTAAGTTTGAGCCTCTTTGTTCTTTTGCACATAAGACACAACAATCCTAAACTTGATATGATTGGAAAAGCTGAGAGGCTCGAACTAAACTTGGTATGGCTGGAAAAGCTAAAGCTCATATCATGTGATCCAACAAATCCTGAACTTGATATGGTTGGAAAAGCTCAGAGGCTCGAACTTAAGTTCGAGCCTCTTTGTTCTTTTGGACATAAGACACAACAATCCTAAACTTGATATGATTGGAAAAGCTGAGAGGCTCGAACTTAAGTACGAGCCTCTTTTTTTTTTTTCACATAAGACACAACAATCCTAAACTTCATATGGCTGGAAAAGCTGAGGCTCATATCATGTGATCCAACAATCCTAAACTTGATATGGTTGGAAAAGCTCAGAAGCTCGAACTTAAGTTCGAGCCTCTTTGTTCTTTTGCTCATATCATGTGATCCAACAATCCTGAACTTGATATGGTTGGAAAAAGCTGAGAGGCTCGAACTCCTCTTTGTTCTTTTGCTCATATCATGTGACCCAACAATCCTATAACACACAACAATCCTAAACTTGATATGGTTGGAAAAGTTGAGAGGCTCTAACTCCTCTTTGTTCTTTTGCTCATATCATGTGACCAAACAATCCTAAACTTGATATGGTTGGAAAAGCTCAGAGGCTCGAACTTAAGTTTGAGCCTCTTTGTTCCTTTGCACATAAGACACAACAATCCTAAACTTGATATGGCTGGAAAAGCTAAGGCTTATGTCATGTGATCCAACAATCCTAAACTTGATATGGTTGGAAAAGCTCACAGCCTCGAACTTAAGTTTGAGCCTCTTTGTTCTTTTGCACATAAGACACAAGAAACCTAAACTTGATATGGCTGGAAAAGCTCAGAGGCTCGAACTTAAGTTCGAGCCTCTTTGTTCTTCTGTTCATATCATGTGATCCAACAATCCTCAACTTGATATGGTTGGAAAAGCTCAGAGGCTCGAACTTACGTTCGAGCCTCTTTGTTCTTTTGCTCATATCACGTGACCCAACAATTCTAAACTTGATATGGTTGGAAAAGCTGAGAGGCTGGAACTTAAGTATGAGCCTCTTTGTTCTTTTGCTCATATCACGTGATCCAACAATTCTGAACTTGATATGGTTGGAAAAGCTGAGAGGCTCGAACTTAACTTGGTATGGCTGGAAAAGCTGAGGTTCATATCATGTCATCCAACAAATCCTGAACTTGATATGGTTGGAAAAGCTCAAAGGCTCAAACTTAAGTTCGAGCCTCTTTGTTCTTTTGCACATAAGACACAACAATCTTAAACTTGATATGATTGGAAAAGCTGAGAGGCTCGAACTAAACTTGGTATGGCTGGAAACGTTGAAGCTCATATCATGTGATCCAACAAATCCTGAACTTGATATAGTTGGAAAAGCTTAGAGGCTCGAACTTAAGTTCGAGCCTCTTTGTTCTTTTGGACATAAGACACAACAATCCTAAACTTGACATGATTGGAAAAGCTGAGAGGCTCGAACTTAAGTACGAGCCTCTTTGTTTTCTTGCACATAAGACACAACAATCCTAAACTTGATGTGGCTCGAAAAGCTGAGGCTCATATCATGTGATCCAACAATCCTAAACTTGATATGGTTGGAAAAGCTCAGAAGCTCGAACTTAAGTTCGAGCCTCTTTGTTCTTTTGCTCATATCATGTGATCCAACAATCCTGAACTTGATATGGTTGGAAAAAGCTGAGAGGCTCGAACTCCTCTTTGTTCTTTTGCTCGTATCATGTGACCCAACAATCCTATAACACATCCTAAACTTGATATGGTTGGAAAAGTTGAGAGGCTCTAACTTCTCTTTGTTCTTTTGCTCATATCATGTGACCAAACAATCCTAAACTTGATATGGTTGGAAAAGCTCAGAGGCTCGAACTTAAGTTCGAGCCTCTTTGTTCCTTTGCACATAAGACACAACAATCATAAACTTGATATGGCTGGAAAAGTTGAGGCTTATGTCATGTGATCCAACAATCCTAAACTTGATATGGTTGGAAAAGCTCAGAGGCTTGAACTTAAGTTCGAGCCTCTTTCTTCTTTTGCACATAAGACACAAGAAACCTAAACTTGATATGGCTGGAAAAGCTCAGAGGCTCGAATTTAAGTTCGAGCCTCTTTGTTCTTCTGTTCATATCATGTGATCCAACAATCCTGAATTTGATATGGTTGAAAAAGCTCAGAGGCTCGAACTTACGTTCGAGCCTCTTTGTTCTTTTGCTCATATCACGTGACCCAACAATTCTAAACTTGATATGGTTGGAAAAGCTGAGAGGCTCATCTTAAGTTCGAGCCTCTTTGTTCTTTTGCTCATATCACATGACCCAACAATTCTAAACTTGATATGGTTGGAAAAGCTCAGAGGCTCGAACTTAAGTTCGAGCCTCTTTGTTCTTTTGCACATAACACACAACAATCCTAAACTTGATATGGCTAGAAAAGCTCAGAGGCTCGAACTTAAGTTCGAGCCTCTTTGTTCTTTTGCTCATATCATGTGATCCAACAATCCCACACTTGATATGGTTGGAAAAGCTCTTAAGTTCGAGCCTCTTTGTTCTTTTGCTCATATCATGTGACCCAACAATCCTATAACACACAACAATCCTAAACTTGGTTGGAAAAGTTGAGAGGCTCTAACTCCTCTTTGCTCTTTTGCTCATATCATGTGACCAAACAATCCTAAACTTGATATGGTTGGAAAAGCTCAGAGGCTCGAACTTAAGTTCGAGCCTCTTTGTTCTTTTGCACATAAGACACAACAATCCTAAACTTGATATGGCTGGAAAAGATGAGGCTTATGTCATGTGATCCAACAATCCTAAACTTGATATGGTTGGAAAAGCTCAGAGGCTCGAACTTAAGTTCGAGCCTCTTTGTTCTTTTGCACATGACACAAGAAACCTAAACTTGATATGACTGGAAAAGCTCAGAGGCTCGAATTTAAGTTCGAGCCTCTTTGTTCTTCTGTTCATATCATGTGATCCAACAATCCTGAACTTGATATGGTTGGAAAAGCTCAGAGGCTCAAACTTACGTTCGAGCCTCTTTGTTCTTTTGCTCATATCACGTGACCCAACAATTCTAAACTTGATATGGTTGGAAAAGCTCAGAGGCTCTTTGTTCTTTTGCACATAACACACAACAATCCTAAACTTGATATGGCTGGAAAAGCTCAAAGGCTCGAACTTAAGTTCGAGCCTCTTTGTTCTTTTGCTCATATCATGTGATCCAACAATCCTACACTTGATATGGTTGGAAAAGCTCAGAGGCTCGAACTTAAGTTCAAGCCTCTTTGTTCTTTTGCTCATTTCATGTGACCCAACAATCCTATAACACACAACAATCCTAAACTTGATATGGTTGGAAAAGTTGAGAGGCTCTAACTCCTCTTTGTTCTTTTGCTCATATCATGTGACCAAACAATCCTAAACTTGATATGGTTGTAAAAGCGCAAAGGCTCGAACTTACGTTCGACCCTCTTTGTTCTTTTGCTCATATCACGTGACCCAACAATTCTAAACTTGATATGGTTGGAAAAACTGAGAGGCTCGAACTTAAGTTCGAGCCTCTTTGTTCTTTTGCTCATATCACGTGACCCAACAATTCTAAACTTGATATGGCTGGAAAAGCTCAGAGGCTCGAACTTAAGTTTGAGCCTCTTTGTTCTTTTGCTCATATCATGTGATCCAACAATCCTACACTTGATATGGTTGGAAAAGCTCAGAGGCTCGAACTTAAGTTCGAGCCTCTCTTCTTTTGCTCATATCATGTGACCC